>ML298689.1:0-27669 GCA_005239495.1 Nicotiana undulata
GGGTTTAATTATATATTTTTGCCCAGGTATTTCCGCGCCTGCGACCAAATTACTCGCGCCTGCAGCTTCGCAGGTGCGATTCTCCTTCCGCGCCTGCGATCTCTACAGGTCTCCCCCGACCTCCGCACCTGCGACTCGACCTCCGCACCAGCGACCTCGCGGGTGCGACCATACTCTCGCACCTGCGGAGACTCTCCAGCCCTGCCAAGTCTCGCACCTGCGGCTCCTTACTTGCCCCTGCGAGACCGCACCTGCGAGACCGCATCTGCGATCCTGCACCTGCGGTCAAACTTTCGCAGGTGCGGAAATCTCTGTGATTTCACACCAGCAACTTTTTGCTGCAAATTTTCAACTCCCGAAGTTCCCGTTAACCATCCGAAATCAATCCCGAGCCCCTCGGGACCTCAACCAAACTTGACAACATAACCCATAACATTATTCATACTTATTTGCACTCTCAAAACACCAAAACTAACATCAAAACTCCAAATTTGCATCGGATTCAAGCCTAAGAACTTTGAGATTTCTAAAATTCACCAATGATGCAGAAACTATCCAAATCAACTCCGATTGACCTGAAATTTTGCAGACAAGTCCAAAATGACATTACGAACCTGTTCCAACTGTCGGAATTACATTTTGACCCCGATTGCCTATTTTCCACCGCCGACCGGAATCGCCAGAAACTAACTTTCACCAATTCAAACCTAATTCTACACCGGACATCACAAAATTATTCTGAACACACTCCTAAGTCCCAAATCACCTAACGAAGCTATCCGAGCCATAAAATCCGCATTCCGAGGTCATTTACCAATACGTCAACTCTTAATTGACTTTTCCCATTTTTAAGGCTATTCTTAAGGACTAAGTGCCTGAATTCTCATTTAACCATTCCGATTCCAAGCCTATCGACTCTAACACATTAATAACAAAATAACCAATCTAAAATAAGTCAATAACAACAGTTATAATGCAGGTTTTTCGTAACGACAGACCGGGTCGTTACACCCCTTCACTTTTTCAGAGAGAGAGATCAGAAGAAATACCTTAAACATTTGAATAAGTATTAAAAATAAATAAAAGTAGGCTTTCGATAAAACTAAAAATATCCTCAATTTTTCTTCAAAGGATAATATGAATATACAAGTACAAAACTTCAACCCAATCGTATTTAGTGAAACTTAATTTTCAAATTTTCACTCAAATCAGTCACAAAACTTCAAAACAATCCAAAATAATATTCATTTCAAACTCAACTCCAATTTTCAAATACTATTTTCACTTAAAATATTCTTTTCACTTATTTTTGGATTTTACAATTCTTATGTCCAAACGCCTACTTAGAGTTGTGTTTGAATGTAAATATAATTTTGGTTGTTTTTGAAGTTTGGTGAACAATTTTCTTAAAATTTTGAAAAATAATTTTTGGAATTTTTCAAATTTTAAAATGTTTTCACAAAATACATCTTCAGGTGAATATGGACAAACGCTGATTTCAAAAATAATTTTTTTTTAATTTTAAAAAGGCAATAATTTCTTATGTCCAAACGGGGTCTAAGTAATTGAGAAATAAAAACACTGGAAAGCTAATATTTTATTGGTACGTAAAAATAAGTTAACCATTCTCATATTGAGACAAAAATTCGCAACAGTTATAGTATCCGAATTCATATAAAAACAACAACAACAATTATAATATCATCCAATTCCAAGAACAGTGGACGTTTTTTTTAACGCTTCATATTTTCACTCTGTTTATTCTTCAACTTCTTGGTTTCTTTAAGAGCATGTTTTTCCAATTTCATCCCATAAAAGGGATGGCAATGGCGCCGGTGCGGGGCGGGTTTGGCTGAACTCGTAAAACTTTCAACCCGTCTCGCCCCGTCCCGCCCGGTATCACATCTTCTTTATTTTTTTTCTTTTTCCTTTTGTTATTTTCTTCCCTGTAT
Organism: Nicotiana undulata; assembly: GCA_005239495.1. NCBI lineage: Eukaryota > Viridiplantae > Streptophyta > Magnoliopsida > Solanales > Solanaceae > Nicotiana > Nicotiana undulata. The sequence goes on from ML298689.1 coordinate 1,953, forward strand.
TTCTTCTTTTTTCTTTGTTTTTTTAGCTTTGTTTTCTCCAAAACAACGTATGTCTAACAAAAAAGAATTCGTTAATTATTAATGGAAATTATTCTCCTATAAAATATTCAAACTATTAAGCCATGTTTAATTTTTTTGACTCAATATATAGATTGATTGTGAACCATAATACTCAAAAATACCATCAGAATACTTATCTTTTATAATGTTCCATTTATATATATGATACGTATGTTAATTACTTTTATACTCAATCAAACATTTAAAATTCAACTAAATGTAATGTTGTAGTGGATGTACCTTAGAAACTACTCTTTTTATTCTATTTTACGTGACCTAGTTATATTTGGAGAGTAAAGGAATTTTTTTACCACAAATTTTTCAAATACTTATCAAATATTTTAAATTGTTAACTATCGTAACTTGTTGTACTTGTATTTTTTTTAATATATGTAAATTTTATTTTTAAATTCTTTTATAAAAGATTTTGTATTTGAGTTCATACTGAAAATTAAGTAATTTGACCATCTTACTCTAAATCAAGTCATATAAAGTGAAATGGAATGAGCACTTTTTTAAGTTCCCTGATGTCTACTTTTGGATTCACATTGGACATTTTTGTGGTTGCTTAAATAAATAATGAATTTGGTTTGAAAATTCAGAAATAATACTAGTCTTCATGGAATAACAATCAGTAATTACTTTATTTCACCTGCTTGCAGTCGTCAAAATCAAATTATTCAAATATATTACAACAAACTTGTTATTTTCTATCATTGTATTTGTAGCCTCGTAACATGTTTTTCTTTGGTTTTAGCAATTAGGTAGCAAGCGTCTATTTCAACCGTTACGCACTCGCCCGCGTAAGCTTTAATCCGCCCCGCCCTGCATAAGCTTGAACCCGCCCCACGCCTAATCGTGCCGCCCATTGCATCCCTACCCATAATGACTCATATATGATAAATTAAGGCATTTGAATTATTAAATTTATGAAGATTTCTAAATTACCAAATAAGAGCCTTCATAAAAAAACTTTATTCACAAACTAATTACAACCATAATTGTTGTAAATGAGACCATCAACTGGAGAAAGTTGAATGACTAGATGAACTCCATACTACAGATTATTCAAATCTTTCAATGGATTGTAGTGCTAAAGTTATCAATGATGAAATTACCGCCACAATTGCTGCAATTGAAGAGTCTCCTCCTCATTTGTATACCCTTGAAGAAGTGTATCTTGAAATCAAAAAGATTTCTGTATCCACAAAGCTCTCCCTGACCAAACTTCTTAATGGTGATTATGAGGAGTTTCCCAAGAATTCTGAAATGGAGGTTGCTGCTAAGATAGCAACTCATTTCAAGAGCTACTATGATACCGTACAACTCAAACCAACAAGAATTTTTGGTGGAAGAAATTCAAACCTTGCAGACGGAGGAAAAGACTGATTTCTTGAACTTTTTTTTGCAAAACAAGTTCAAGCAAATATCAGATCATCTAAGGGATTTGCCTGGTTTGATGTGGGAATATATTTCAAAGGTAGTGTTAAACCTATTAGAGATGCACTGTGCAGCTTGCCCTCAAATTCTGAGTAACCCTACAGAAGCCGTGAAAAAACTAGTTGATTCAAAGAAGGATGCATTGGTTGTTTGGCCACAGCAATATTTGGAGATGGAAAGCATGACGTTTGATACCATGAATCCAAAATATGAGCGAATGGTTTCTCAAATACCTATCCAGGAGAAGCAGCTGATGGATGAGCTATCAAAAGATGCTCACACAATGGTACTTAAAAATGTAGGCAAGGAAGTCAACATTAATCATTTATCACAGTATAACAGTGATATTATCCAGAAAGCCTTTCAAGTTTACATACGAGTTGGTATTTATTGGAAAGTTGTTTCATTGAGATTGACTGATTTTATGATGGTCTATATGACATCAAATATCCACAACTTGGTTCATGGGATTGAAGGAGATGTAGTTATGCATGTGTACGGTGGCTTAATGGGGGTTGATAAGCATTTCAATGTGCCTGTTCTGTCTCCCAAAAGAGTGATGCTTGAAGAGCGTCTGCACACCCTTAAGGAGCGGTTGGCGGCCATGTTGCAAATTTGATTTGTGTTTGAAGTTGATCGAGTATCAAGTGATGAAAGGTGTCTTGTTGTCATATGGTTTATGTTCAAATACTTTGTTGTTATTTTCGGATTTGATATGATTATGCTTCTGCAAAAAAATCCGTTGGGATGCAGTAGCTCGGTTTTTATTCTTTTCATGTTTATCATCACTTGGTTTTTAAATATTTTGTGAGTTTGATTAATCTCTTAGTTTTAATATATTTTATTTTATGAGTTTCACTGTCTGCTACTTCTCAAATTCAATAATTAAGGGAAACCAAAATTAGGGCTATACTTAGTTTTAAAGTATTACTTTCAAAATTTAGGTTGGCAACAAGTTCAAGTAGACAAACTCTAGTCAAAGGAGAAAAATGCTAGAAATAGAACAAATTAGTCCCAATCCGGAGATGGATTACAATTAAGCTAAGACATATTGTGCAAAATGAGACCATATAGAATTGAATTTGTTCGTGGGGAAAAATAGGCAAAGCTTGTGAATTTCACCGACTGTTAATTGGTCCTGTTTTTCATTTTTTAAAGGTCCCCAACCTATTCACTCCATTTTATATTCAAACCCTAAATTTCTTCCTTAAATTATAATTTCTGCTATTATTTTGATAATGAACAAAACCGACATATTCGAAATCATCACATAAATTCAAATTTATCACACTCGCGTGGAAATATGTTTGCAGTATTAACTAAAACATTGTTAATAGAGAGACATACATCAGGAGACGAAAGAATATGTAAATGGAGATGTCTCTTGGAAAAAATATCCCGTCCTCATATTACCACCCAATAGATATAAAGTTTCACTAGTAATCTTTCTTCCAATCTTCACCACCTCCTCTTTCGACTCCTTAAGCAATTTCACACTCTCTTCGAGCCTCTCACGTTTCTTTGCAATTTCGGTCGATTCTATCTCATTACTTGTCATTAGATAATTAACAATATACTCTTCCATCTCATTGTTAATAACCATTTTTCGAACACCAGATATCATATGCAACGCCATTAAATCCACTTGCCTTGTCGAAAATATCTTCCAGTGTGCAGTCGTCTTCATCTTCAATTCAAAAGCTTGTCGCGCTACATCTAAGTGATTTCTCAGATGTTCAACATCAACTTCTCCAATTCCTTCGACGTTTATTATCGAGTGATTTCTGTTCAAAATATCTAGAAATGTTGTTTCTTGAGCTAGGAGCCTGTTGCAACTATCTACGTAATATGGATTAATGCAAGTGTAACCTATAGCCAACTTTTCCATCCCAATGATTTCTCGTACCCAATTAATCGATTCATCGTTCTTTTTGGCAATCAGGTTTTGCACAGCTCTTCTAGTGGAATCTTGAAGTTGAGAGTGACTATCAAAATGATGCATCAAAACATCGATGATAACTCTTTCTACGTAGTTCCACATTTTGCACACAAATTCCTCTGTCATTTTAGAAATGCCATCGACCTTTTCGTGCAGAAAACTGAGGAAATCAATTGAAACTCCATTCACCATTCTGTCCTTTATATACATGATTTCATCCATCAAGAAGTCGTCTTTCTTTTCAAGATTCTTTGAAAATAATTGAACAGAATACTGGTCAAGCATTGTCTGCAATAACTTTTTATACATAGTACAATCCTCATTGTTGTCATCGAACTGATTTCCTCCTGGAACAATTGTCTGCAATGATTCCTTAGCTGGACTCACAAATTGCATGACTGCTCTCAGTGCTTCAGCGACTGTGCTAAAACAATGGGTTGGTATTTTATTGAGTTCAGTGACATTCGCGTCAAGCCTATCCTTGATTTTCCTTTGGATATCTGTTGAAGTAATCTTCACTTGAATTATCATCAATTTACGAGCTAAAACTGGAATGCGAACCATAGACTTTTTAATCTTGGATAGAAATTCATGTGTTTCAAAAAGCGTAGCCTCTATGCTCTCGGATTCTTTAAAAGACTCCAAATCAATGTTATTCCTAACACAGACATAATTAAGTCCCGTGGCAGTAACTTTATCAAGTATTAGCTCATTAATAAACTTATGAGGAGCATCATCAACATTGGTCACAACTACTAGAGTCCTTTCACATTTCTTGTCGACTTTCTTTGATATATTTATTGATTCAGATATTTTAGGCAATGAATTAGTACTCGCTGATAAAACATTCAAGATAATCCTGTCCTCAGGGGTTATATACTCCAATATCATTTGGTGTATTCGTTCATATGTCTCTTTATTAGCTTCGTCTAAGGTAGGAATCCCTGGCAAATCCACAATTGTAAGATCAGGAAAACCATTCTTCTTCAGGATCAGAGTCAATGGGTTGTTAGATATATCATTTATTGTGCCAGCAATTGCATTTGTCGCGCGATTAATTTCTAAGGCTACAGACCACTCATCATCATCATCATCATCATCATCGGTACCACTTCTCAGTGTCTTCATTGTCCCATCAAACTCGAGGGAAAACTCAAGTTTAGGACTGTGGTGATTTTGAAGCTTAATAAGGACAGGAACTCGAGTGCAGCGTCCTTTTAACGGAATTTTGATTCCGATAAGGGATGCAATAAGGCTAGATTTACCTGCAAATCTGTCACCAACTAAAACAATTGTAGGAACAGCAGTGGGTTGGATATATTGCTGCATTAAACTTAAGCTTTGTCGTAACCTATCCACACAGTCGAAGAGCGGGGGCAGGATTGTTTCATCGTTATATGATGACACAATGGGTGGCACATAATCATCTTTAGGCCGTGAATTGCTTTTATTTTCACTATTGTCCATTGCTTGTTCTCTGTTCAACAATAAGCTATGCATGAAATAAGTAATCGATAGTGACAGAGTCAGGAATTTATACAATATATTGACACTCCAAGAAAAGATATAATGTCATGTTTAGGATTTACAACAATAACAACAACAACAACACCAACAAACTCAGTTTGATCCCAATAGCTCGGATCTGGGGAGGGTAGTCTGTACGCAGACCTTACCCCTAACCTAACATAGGTAGAGAGGCATGTTTAGGATTTAAACTCGTGAATTAAAGCAATTTCAGAACGCCTCTTTACCAATTTATTAGACTTTTTCTTATATATCAAAGGGATTCAACATTTTATATTTAACTAAAAGAATTCTTTTTTTGAATCATCTTTCCTTATGCTAAAGAACATTCAACCATGCATATATACGTTAAAATTTCCATCCATTTTCCTTAAAAAACCTTACATTTGATTACTTTCTCACGTAACAAAACAATCTTCATCTATGGTAAATATGATTAAATCAAAAAACGTTATAATAAAATCAAAGAAGCCGAATTTAGTTAATGTTCTTTACCTCAAAAATTTAACGTTGATGTCTGGAACAACACACCCTACCCTTCCACCTTCTTAATTTCTACCTTTTTCAGAAGATGTTTTCGCCTTTATATGACTCATAAAAACTCTATATAATTCCTCATGGTTTTGTTTTGCTATTTTTTTTATTAGTGTTTTTTCCTTGTAGTCTTGTTTGACCTATTCAAGCGACGAAGTTGTTATTTTAAGGTTTGTTTGGATGGTTGTTGCATATCGTTTCATAATGTATTGTATCATATCGTATTGTATTGTATTGTATTGTTTGATGAATATAATGTTTGGATAGATTATATCGTTTGTCGTTGTTTCATGATATCACGCACCATCAATACGAAAAATAAACTTGCAATATTATAAAGAAAAATTATGATACGGGGTAAAAATTATAATATAAAAAGGTAGGGTAAATGATAAAATAAAATTATTAATAATAATGAAGTGTGAGATGAGAGAAAGAGACATGTAACTATGCGACCACACCAAGTCGGTCGTTACATAAAGTGACTCATTTCATTGTTACGTAACGACGAATTTAACAATACGATACAATAAAATTTAAGTAACAATCGAAACAAACATCATATTTCAAGTTTCAATACGATACAATACAAATGGTAACAACCGTCCAAACAAGATATTAGATTTATTTTTAGACACACAAGTTTTATCCGGGCGTTGTTATTTGTTGTAAGTTGTAACAAGTATCTTGTGACAAACGGTGTCATTTTTAATATATATTTTGCTTATTATATATATATATATATATATATAGCAAGTAGATTCGCCCAAAACCATTTATTTTTTGTTGGAGAATTATCAATAAATATTTTTTGGGTAAATACTTTTATACGGAAGCGTTATAAGTTTAACGCGTTAATTTACTAGTCTAAATCATTTTTATTTACTGTCTTAAACAAATCATTTATCTTAGTACCCTTTACCTTTTTTCATTACTTAATCAAATAATTAAGGGAAACCAAACTTAGGATGAAAACAGATTTCATTCCGAGAAAACAGCCTATAATGCTTGGCAAGACCGAAACAACGGCTTAAGCATTGTATTTTTGTTTTAAAAGGTTTTGGGCTCATTTTGCCCATAAAGCCCATTCTTTACTTGGGCTGCCATTACCGACGGTGGCAGAAATTTAAAAATAGTCAGATTTATAAGTGGTCATTCAAAAATAGCTACGGTTTTAAAAGTAATCAAGATTTAGTCACTTTTCATCTAAAGATAAATCTGAACGAAAGTACTGTTCAAAATCCGGAAAATACTCCAGCATAATATACTGGAAGTCGAGTATATTATGCTGGAAGTCCAGTATATTTCCAGTATAATATACTGGTCCAACATAATATGCTGGAAGTTCATACATATGTGCTCCAATCTCCAGTATATTATGCTGGAAGTCCAGTATATTTCCAGTATAATATACTGGTCCAACATAATATGCTGGAAGTTCATACATATGTGCTCCAATCTCCAGTATATTATGCTAGAACTTTCCGCGTGTTGGAGTTCCGGCATAATATATTGGAAATTTATACACATGTGCATCAATCTCCAGTATATTATGCTGGAACTTTCTGTGTTGCAACTAAATAGTGGTTATTTTTTCAATGACTTTGCAAATCTGGCTATTTTTGAATGACCAATCCTAAAATTGGCTAGCTCGTGCTATTTTTACCTTAACAGTTGCAGACTCAATGCAATGGGCCAGCGCATACAATTTCTACGTAAAAATAGCACGGGCTAGCCAGTTTCTGGCTGGTCATTCAAAAATAGCCGGCGTTTGCAAAGTCATTCAAAAATAGCCATTATTTTGCTGCAACACGAAAAGTTCCAGCATAATATACTGAAGATCGGTGCACCTGTATATGAACTTCCAGCATATTATGTTGGAACTCCAACACGCGGAAAGTTCTAGTATAATATACTGGAGATTGGAGCACCGGTGCTCCAAGTTCCAGTATATTATGCTGGATCGGTGTATAATACTAGAACTCCAGTATATTATACTTGAGTATTTTCCCGAATTTTGAACAGTGTTTTCGTTCAGATTTATCTTTAACTGAAAAGTGACTAAATTTCGATTACTTTTGAAACTGTGGCTATTTTTGAACGACAATTGTAATTCTGGCTATTTTTTAATTTCTCCCAATTTCTACTTGACACAACTCAGTTTCGGCTTACAGCTTTGTCATATTGGAATTGTGTCAATCATTATGATTATCAACCCCCCTCCCCCCCCCCCCCCCCCCCTTATATAATTTGTATCATGATTCAATTAAAGTTACTCAAGTTCTTCCAATTTGTATTGATAATTACATGTGGACTTGATTATTTTCATTTGTTTCAACCACGTGAGTTACAAGATTGATAGGTTTGATACGTTATCACGATTCAACTTATAAAAAGTTTGAGTTAGAGCTATACTTAATTTCAAGGTTTTATTTTCAATGTCAAATTAAAATTTGTTTTTAAGTGGCGTGAGTCTCTTTTATATATACGAATTTTTTTTTGAGAAACAAAAAAGGCGTTCACACACACATATATAAAAACTTTCTTTGTTTTTTTTAATGCAAAAATGTATCAGATGACACCCTTTTCTAATAAAAAAGGCGTATTTATCGTGATAATATGAAAATATGTTGCTAATAGATGTCACTGAGACTCAACCTCAAAACATAATCAATAGTAATATTATTGTGATGACCCAAAAGGTTCATCTTGTGTAAATTTAACTTAAACTGTATTCCGAGGTCCTAAAAGCCTTCGTTAATCTCACCTCGATGTGCGTGCGCAGGCGGCGCGTAGCCGGGAAGCCTTTATGTGGAAAACTGATAAAGTGTTGAAATTATATAATTAATTTGAATAAACTTGACTTTGGTCAATATTTTTGGTAAACGGACCCGGACCCGTGATTTGACAGTCCCGGAGGATCCGTAGAAAAATATGGGACTTGGGCATATGCCCGGAATCGAATTCCGAGGTCCCAAGTCCGAGAAATGAATTTTTTAAGAAAATTATTTTCGGAAAATTCTAAAGACTTTTGAAAATGAATTTTGATGTGAAACCCGAGTTACCGGGCCCGTATTATGGTTCTGGATCCCGTAACAGGTTTAATATAGTTATTACGTGTTGTCGGTAAAATTTGGTAAGAAACGGACTTGATTTGACGTGTTTCGGATCGAAAATGGAAAATTTGAAGGTTAATGAAGTTTTGAGAATTTTCATAGGTTTTGAAGTTTAATTCACTGTTTTTGATGTTATTTGTTATTCCTTGAATAAGTCCGTAGGATGATTTTAAAGTCGTGGATATATTTGGTTCTGAGTGCCGAGGGGTCGGGTGAGTTTCGGGTAGGCGTCGGAGTGCTAAAATGTTAGAAAATATGGTGTAAGTGGGTTGTTGCTGGTGTCTGTCATTTTGCTCTATGTGATCGCATAGGTTCTCCTGCGATCGCATAACTTTGTTCTGAGGGAGCATTCTGTTACACTATGCGATCGCATAGCACACTCTGCGATCGCATAGTAGTGTTAGGTAGGCTGGGGGGCTGGGAGTGAGTTATTCAGTGCGGTCGCGTGCAGCGGTCTGCGATCGTATAGGGTGAGGCCCATAGAGCTCTGCGATCGCATAGGCCTTTCTGCGATCGCATAGTATAGCAGCAGGTCCTCTTTTGCGTCGCAGCCCTTCTTCTGCGATCGCAGAGCACATTTTCGCCCAGTTCTTTAAAGTTCCAAAAACAGAATATCATTACGGGATTTTCTTATTTTGCACCATTTTCTTCTTCTCCAAACCCCATAGACGACTTTCAAGCTAATCTTCCTCCATACCCTCTTGGGTAATTGATCCTAACATTGTTTTCTTCCATTTTTCATCAACAATCACTAGAATCTAGGTCTAAAAATAAGAAATCAAAGGTAAAAATTAGGGGTTTTGGGTAGAGTTAGGGTTTTGGAATTTTGGGGAATTCAACCTCGTTTTAGGGTCGGATTTCAAAACAAATTGTATATTCGGGCTCGTAAGGAAATGAGTGATCGGGTTTGGTCCGAACCTCGAGTTTGGACCAAGCGGGCCCAGGGTCGGTTTTTGGGATTTTTGGAAGAATGATTGAAAATATATATTTAGGTTGGGATTGAATTATTGATCCATTATTGATATTATTAAGTCAATTATGTCTAAATACTATCGTTTCAGAGTTGGATTCGAGAGGAAAAGCGATGCTAGAGGCTTGATTTGCGTTCTTAGAGCCGAAGTAAGTGTTTGGCCTAACTTTGGTGAGGAAATATGTGTTGAGTCATATGTGCTACTTGTTTTATCATGTTCAATGTATAGGTGAGGTGACGAGTACCTATGCATTGTTTCTCAAGCATGCCCGTGAGTCTATTCTGGTGAATTACATGTTATTACTCCGATATTTATTGTGTTCCAAGGTAGATTCCTTTGAGAAATTGTGTAATTGTTGAAGAATACTTACTTAAGTACTTGTGATATGATGTCTCAGTTGAGGATTCAATTCTTTAAGTTGTGTACTTGTAAGAGATTGGTTATAGCTGAGTCCCTTGCCGGGCAATGTGATTATTTTGGTTGGTATTCCCATTGCTGGGTGGTTATGAACTGTATTTCATGCTGTTGGATTTCCTTGTCAAGTTGTTATTTGTTGTTGATTTGGGTGATGAAGAGTGTAAAGCACGAAGGGTGATGTCGTGTATTCATTTCATCCATTTCATTCATTCCATGGTGAGGAAGAGAGTAAAAGCACGAAGGGTGATGTCGTGCCATGATTTATTATTGCTTTCAATTACACATTTGCATAGTGAGGATGAGAGTAAAAGCACGAAGGGTGATGCCGTACCATGATTTATTATTGCTTTCATTTACACATTGCATAGTGAGGAAGAGAGTAAAAGCACGAAGGGTGATGTCGTGCCATGATTTATATTGCTTTTATTTATACGTTGCATTGTGAGGCTGAGAGTAAAAGCACGAAGGGTGATGTCGTGCCATGATTTATTATTGCTTTCATTTACACATTGCATAGTGAGGAAGAGAGTAAAAGCACGAAGGGTGATGTCGTGCCATGATTTATATTGCTTTTATTTATACGTTGCATTGTGAGGCTGAGAGTAAAAGCACGAAGGGTGATGCCGTGTACATACTTATTTGAGCATTTATTTCTTGTTGACTTGTTGTAGTTGTATTGTTATTGCTCGGTTATTTATCTCTTTTTCTCATATGTTACCCCTTTAATTGCCCCTGTATTACCATGCTTAATTGTTTATTTCCTGCTCTTTAACATGTTATATATTATAGAATTTCCCAAGTAAAACTATCGTTGTCGTGTCTAGACTCGTCACTACCTTGCTGAGGTTAGGCTCGACACTTACTCAGTACATGGAGTCGGTTGTACTGATGCTACACCTGCACTTCTTTATGTTGTGCAGATTACGCACCCGGACCCAGTGGACATTGACAGAGGGAGTTTCCTTCAGTCCACACCGGAGACTTCAAGGTAGACCCGCAGACGTTCGTGGGACTTGGCGTCACCTCTTACCCTTTATATTCGGTTCTGTCTTGTTTTACAGTTCAAAGACAGTCATATGTAGTTATTTTCAGACCCTTTGTATTTAGTAATCTCTTAGATATGTTCGCGAGTTCGTGACTCCAGTTTCTGGGTTATGTTTAACGGTATGTATTTCGAGACTTATCATTTAGTTCTGAATTTACTTAGCTTTCGTATTTTAAATATAATTGTTCTAGTTATTCCTGCTTATTTTAGTGTTAATAAGTTAATATAATTAATACATTGGCTTTTCTAGCGGGTTCAACGTTAGACGTCATCACGACCTGAAGGTGAGATTTCGGGTCGTGACAATTACGAGACATGTCATCTAAAAGTTCAAATTTTAAGTCGGTGACAAGTTCAATTAGACAAACTTTAGTCAATGGAGAAAAATTAGTCCCAATCCGGAGATAGATTATAGTTTAGGTAAGGCATATAGTACCAAAATAAGATAAATTGAGGGACCAGTTTTGAATTTATTTATTGGTCGAAATAGGCTAGGCTTGTGAATTTCACCTGACTATGTCATATAAACATACTGTGAATTGGTCCTGCCTAATTTGTAAAGGTCCCCCCAATCTATTCACTCCATTTATATTCAAACCATAAATTTCTTCCTTAAGTGGATAATATTGGGTCAATATTCATCGACCCACAGTGGCGAAGTCAAAATTTTTATTAAGGAGAGTCAAAATATAAAAAAATAAACTCATCAGAAGTCAAAAGTGTCATTATATAATATATATATATATATATATATATATATATATATATATATGTTTAATAATATTACCGAACTAAATATTGTAATTTTCGACCAACTGACACCCCTTGGGTGCATGTGACTCCGCCGCTGCCCACCTGGATTTCTTTTAAGTTAATATTTCCATCCCTTTCGAAAATGTCGATAAAAATGCTGTTTTTTTCCACTCTTTTTTTTTAAAATTTAAAAAAAGCAGATAACCGTGGAAAATAAAAGAGGAACGCAATAGGTATTTGCACCATATTTGGTTGAAGTTCAAAATAAATGTATTTAGAGTTGAAGTTGTGTTAGGCTATTTAGAAGTAAGGTCTTGTTCATCCTTTCTGCTAGACCATTAAGCTGAGGAGTCTTAGGAGTCTTCTGGTGTCTGATACCCTGTTGCATGCAGTATTCGTAACGGTCCACAATATTTACCACTGTTATCAGTATGAATACACTTCAGCTTATTTTCAGTTTCTCTCTCAACTGAAGCCTGAAACTGCTTAAAGACACCCAACACTTGGTCTTTAGTCTTCAAGATGTAGACCCAAAGTTTCCTTGAGCAGTCATCAATAAAGGTAGCAAAATAAAGTGCACCATCCAAAGTCCTTGTATTCATTGGACCACATAAATCTGAATGCACCAACTCAAGCAACTCTGTCTTTCTTGAAGGAGGATGAGACTGGAAAGAAACTCTTTTTTGTTTTCCAGCCAACCAGTGCTCACATTTTTCTAATTTTGTACTTGCAAAATTTGACAACAATTCCTTCTTGGCCATAACATTTAGTCCTTTCTCGCTAATGTGGCTAAGCCTCTTATGCCATAAAGTTGAAGAGCTATTGCTCTCAACGGCATTCACCATATCAACACGGGTAGAGGTCGTAGTCCAGTATAGCCCATGACATTTTCCCCACGAGCCACAATCATGGAACCCTTAGTGAGTTTCCACTTTCCAGCACCATTGGTACTGACATATCCCTCATCATCCAAAACACCAACAGAGATCAAGTGCAAACGAACATCAGGTGCATGTTTTACATTGTTTAAAACTAGTTTAGTTCCAATACTAGTTTCCAAACAAATCGTTCCAACACCAGCCACCCTAGATACAGTCTCATTACCCATACTCAAAGTTCCAAAGTCACCCTGAGTATAGGATGAGAAAAATTCCTTCCTTGATGTCGCATGAGATGCGGCACAACTGTCCACAACCCAGCTTGACTCATCACAAGCAATATTTATCAAATCCGCATCAAGGACGGTAACAAGATCTTCTGTAGTGACAGTGGACACACGATTTCCATCTTCTTTCTGTTATTCCTTGTCTCTATTCTCCTTTTTCAAAATCCGGCAAAACTTCTTTGTGTGCCCTTTCTTCCCGCAATGATAACACTCAATATCTTTAAGTCTGCTTCTGGATTTGCTTATATTATGTTCTCTATTTTGAGAACTCCTATTCTTGCTTCTCCCCCTAGATTCAGTCACCAAGACATCTGATGTGGAGGAACCTTGAGACTTTCTTCTCATCTCTTCATTTAAAAGGCTGCTCTTGGCAAGATCCATAGAGTCACACCATCCGGAGCAGAATTTGATAATGAAGTTCTAAGAATTTCCCAAGAATCTGGTAGGGAACCAAGTAGAAACAGGCCTTGAATTTCTTCATCAAATTTAATGCCCATAGCAGATAACTGGTTCATGATCCCCTGAAAATTATTCAGATGATCTGTCATCGCGGAACAATCATGGTATTTTAAACCCAACATCTGCTTTATCAGAAACATCTTGTTGTTTCCAGTTTTCCGAGCATACAAACTTTCAAGGTGCTCCCATAGGGTCCGAGCATGTGTTTACCCAGAAATATGGTTCAAAACATTATCGTCAACCCACTGTCTAATAAAGCCACAACCTGCCTGTGTAACAAATTCCACTCTTCATCTGATTTATTATCAGGCTTTATAGTGGTGAAGGCAGGTTGATAATTTTTTTTGACATATAGCAAATCTTCCATTTTGCCCTTTCAATGGCATAATTTGTGCCATTCAAAGTAATCATTCTGCTTGGGTTGGCTTCCATCGTTTATCACAAATACAAATACTATTTATTATGAGACCAAAGTAATTCTTTTCTGATGTAGAAGTTCAGACTGTGCTGCAACCACAGAGCATACTCAGACAGAACCTTGGCTCTGATACCACTTGTTGGGAATAGACCCCGTAAAAATAATATTCACGGTATTAATGATAAACGCGTACCACTAAGTTATGGTTAAATAAGCAAGAATAAAAATGCAGCAATAATGACACCAAGATTTTACGTGAAAACCCTTCTGAATAAGGGAAAAAACCACGACCCCGAGAGGAGCAATTGATATCACTATATTAAGGAATTTTACACTCCTAAGACTGTTTAACCAAAAAATAAGATCTTTTGACTAAAGCTTAATTTAGGATAAACTTGGGTTACTGATAATCGAGTTAGTAAAATAAAGAATAAAGTAGCAATAATTTTGAGAGCAATATGCAAAGAATAAAATAGCTTAGTATTCGAGAAATTAGATGTCCTTGTTTGTTACATTTTTATCTCTTTTATAGGGATATTATCCTAGTACAACGTTTGGATTTCTATCATGATTGCCTATTTAATGATTAATTATTACATCAATGAGGCGTTACAATGGTGAATAGTAACTGTTATTTTGGGAGTTACATAACGTACAAGACATTGATTGCTGATCTTCAAATCGGTCCATTATGGCGTCCAGATTCGTTGTGACCGTGTCTCTTCTTCTTTGATGATCTTTCCGCGGCTAATTCTTTGCATTGACCGTACCTTTTTATCCCGTGTCCACGTGTGATGTTTTATTTGGTCCACCTGGCTGGCTGAGTCATCCAAAATTTGTACACGTATGAAGCTATATTTTTCACTAATACATCCCCCCACTTGCCATGTATTGAGCGTATAATACTTGGTAAGTGGATACACATTTATGGCGGGAATGTTTTGCCGATGCTTTACCTTGAAACCTTGTATTCTTTGATGGGCGCATGCTTCGTACATCACTTCCATTTAATGCTTCTTCCACGTGTTCGTTTCTGATTGGTTTTAAAACGACCCGGCGCCTTTTAGGGCTGTTTGCGGCTGCATCAGTCCCGAAGTGACATCTTTAATTATGACTTTCCATCATTACCTTTCCAAGTTTTGACGGTTGCATTAGATATAAATAGTCGTCTTTTTTTCTTCCTTAGCACGAAAAACTTCCATAACTTAATCTTTTCTTTGTGAAAGAATTTCTTCTTTGCTTTTATAAATATGTCTTCCTCAGGTCAACCTGAAAAGGTTATTGATGTTGAAGCTTTGGCTTCTTCTTCTGCTCCGTCTAGGAGCCGGAGAGGTGGCCGACTAAGGAGCCTGGGACGTACCTCTACTAGAGGTTCTTCTTCTCCTTCCTCTACTAGGTCGTTGTTTTCTCCGAGGGGTAGATCTTCTCATTCTGTTTCTAAGAACAGGGATGATTTTCATGAACCCAGAGTTGATGAAATCATTCTTGCGGAGATAGTCTTTCCAGAAGTAAATTCTCCTATTGCCGAACATGCTCATTCTTTAGATAGTGTTGAGAAATATGCTACCATCATTACTGTAGGTCACATTCCCGTTGTTCGTAGGGAGTTTTCTTGGGAGTCTAATGTTCCCATTCTTGTGCCTAGTGGTACTCAAATAATTACGTCTTTCAAGATGGGTTTTTCTCACGTCTATACTTACCCTTTCACATTAGGATTTCAGCCTCCTGTTGACCCTGTTATCATAGAATTTTGTCGCTTTTTCAACATTTGCTTAGGACAAGTTGGTCCTTTAGTATGGCGTGTGGTTGCTTGTCTGAGAGTTCTAGCTTCAAGTGTTTCTGTCCCTTTTACCTTTCATCATTTGATGCATTTGTATTCTCCTGCTTTATTCCGTCAAGGGTTTTTTACTCTGGTTGCCCGGAGTAAGAGGGTTTTGGTAACCCCTGGCGATGACAAAAATAGAGGTTGGTACCTTAGGTACGTGGCTATTCCCACTGTTGTTTTAGTGGGTGAAAATAATCTTCCCTTCCCCGAGAAGTGGAATCGTGCACGTAAGTACTTTGATTCGCACTTGTTTTATTTACATAAAATTGTTTTGTGTTTCTAACACCGTATCTGTTTTCTTCTTATTTACAGCAACTATGAATGTTGTCGAGAATGTCTCCGACATTCGTGGTTGGGGAGAAAGAATGCTGACTGCTGCTCCTGCCGAGGAAAGATCCTGGAAGTACTTTTCGGCAAAGTATAAGTGGATTGTCAAGACCCATGGTAAAAAGAGTTTTTCTCACTCCTTTCCTTGCTTGAGTTTTTTATTAACCCTTTTCTTTTCTTTTTTTATAGGGTTTTCTACCCGTGGGGAATCTTCATCACTTCCGAGGATGTCCTTGTCTCATGCCCAGAGTATTCTAACCAGGGCTTCAAAAAGGAAAGCTCAAGATCCCCACTCTGGAGGGGAAGATGAGGGTGAAGAAGAGGGTGCTTTAGTGCACCAGGTGAGAAGAAGGCGGGTAATTTTGGACGACGAGTCTACTTCGCGCCTCTTTCTTCCGTGTTGGCCATCAGGCCTTCTTCTTGTCGTGATCAATCTCAGTCCCCATCTCGAGATCCCACGGAACGTCTATTTCACGAAGGGTTTGAAATGGACCCTGATGATAATCCTTTGGCTACCATCTACCCGCATTTTGCTGTTATTTCTGTTCCCCAGGTTACTGCTGTTGTTTCTCCTTCAGTTCCTATTATCTCTTCAGTTTCCCTTTCTTCCGTCTCTATTGAAGCGCCCGCGACTCTTTTGGTTCCCGGTCCTTCTGTCTCTTCTGTTGCCCCTTCAGTCCCTGCTTCCATGACTTCTATTATAGAAGAAGGGTCTTCCAGCAGGGAGATGAGAAGGGTCATGATTGAGGTTCCAGCTGGTGGGAGCCTCTTTAAGAAGATTAGTACCGGTGAGCCGGAAATGTGGCTCAAGCCTTTAATTGGACCTGAAGAAAGAGCCAAACTTGACAACCATGCATCCGTTACTTGGGCTAATGAGGTGGTGCATAATTCCTTAAAGGTATGTACTTTTTAAAAGACCATTTGCACGTATATTATTTCTTAATTAACAGTTTAACATTTTTTGATCGTTTTACTATTTTTGCAGACGCACCTTATTGGTCTGGAGCTTATGAAGAGAATCTCCAATTATGAAAAAGGGTTGCAAGTGCTGCGTGGGCTTGATGATACTAAAGAACAATATGAAAACCTTCAAATAGAGATGGAAGCTCTGGAAGATGAGAGGGATACCTTAAAGGAGCAGTTGAAAATTGTCAAAGGAGAGCTAGCAGTGGAGAAGGCTTTTTTCAGCCAAGCCAATAAAGACAAGGATGCTCTTGAATCTTCATTTGCTGAGTAGTTGTCAAAAGCCATGGAAGACTTGTTGGGGCGAAAAGAAGAGTACTCTGGAGAACTCGTATGTAATCTCTCCCAAGCCCAAGAAGATCTCCGTGAAGCCTTGGTGAAGGTCCAGAATATGGAGGAGTCAGTTGAACCTTTGAAGGTCGCCCTTGAAGCTGCTGAAGCTGAAAATGACAACTTGAAGACTGAACTTCAGGTATGGTCGAGAGACTATAATGAGCTTGAAGAGTCAACAACTGTTGAAGTGAGTTGGGCATATATTAATGCTCGCCACGTCACACTGATGGAGATGAGTCAAGTGGGCTTCGATCTTGATGCTGAGATTGCAAAGTCTAAAGATGCTATAGATAAGACTCAGCAAGGTCTTGATCTCTCTCCAGTTGATGAAGCAGCGGACAACCCTCCAGAAGAAGAAGTTGGCTCTCCTCCTCCTCCTCAAGAATGAAGACTTTTTAGTCATCTCCTTTTTTTTAATATATGGATTGGTGTAATTACTCCCAGCTCCATCGGGAGTAATTTTGAAATTTCTAAAGTCCCAACTGACAACTTAGGGTCATCTAAAAAAATGTACATATTTATGCGGCTAAGTACTTAGTTTAGTACTTAGCCGCTTTTATATTAATACAATGCTTTTTTGATACTTTTGTGAATTTTGATCCTTACTCTTTACTCAAGTCAATCGCTTTTTGCTTTCTTGAGGTTTTTGTTCGTACCTCTTAGCTTTCTTTGCATAAAGATGTGTGCTTTACTTTGAACTCTTTTATGATGGGTGTAGTATAAGCTTTAGCCTTTGTTTATAAGAGGCTTTGTTTGTGAATTAGGGCCCTTTTAATTAATGTTTTAATGAAGAAGACGTCTCAACTTGATTGAAAATGCAATAGAGTAATAGGAATTTTCCACATGTTTTAAGAATGTTTTTGTGAGAGGTTTTTGCTTGAACTTTCATAATATTTTACATGTGTTACGTTTGTCATCTAAAACTCATGTCGCAACTGTTTTGGTTTAACAGATTTAATAATCACTTGTATTTCGTGAGTGTTTTCAGTAGATAACAGTTTTTTCGAGTTAATACAAGGATGTAACTGTTTTTCATTAGTAACAGTTTCCGTAAATATTGTTTTTTTTTTCTATGACTGTTTTATTTGCAACAGTTGTAAATACGAGAGAAATGTATTGTAATGCTTAACTGTTTTATTTGATAACAGTTTTGAGAATATATACAAGGGTTTTGATCTTTCATCCGTAACTGTTTTTATTTGAATAACAGTTTTCTATTTGAGTACAAAGATTTCGTAACTGTTTTGATTACAACAGTTTCGGCTAAGTAGAATGATGATGATCTTCTATCCCTAACTGTTTTAGATGTAACAGTTTTTTGTATAAGAGATGTACATTTCTTCTTCGTAGCTAATATTTTGCCTTCTAACCTGAACATGGTTCGAGGGTTTTCAGAGTAGGCTTTCGCAATTCTCGTGCCGGAGTCTTCAGTTCTTTTGATCGTGTCACTTGACTTATTGGGTGAACGGTTTTTTAGGCTCGAGCATTCTGACTTCTGGTAGTCTTTGCTTCTTCTTGGCCTTCCATATTATATAGTCCCCCAAGTTTTTGAGCGTTGAAGAATGAGATCTCGAGCACTTGATTATTCCTTCCTTGTGGTCCTTTCCCTGAAAAAGGAAAATATTCCGGACTCGAAGGTATATACTTTTTTTAGATGATGACTGCTTAACTCTTTTAAAATATCCATCATAAAGTGTAACCCTAGACCGGTAATTATGTTATTTCCTCGCGTCTTTGCAGGTCTAATGTCATCATCTGGTGATGGGTTAGCTTTTTGCCTATCATCTAAAAACATTAGTAAAATTTTAAATATCAAAGATAAAATCTAACATGTGGTAACTGACCGGGGGTATTTCTTTTTCTCAGAAATAGTATTTCTTCAGGTGAATGGCATTCCAACTTGTTGGTAAAATCCTGTCGTCCATGGCTTCCAACTCGTACGCGCCTTTTCCTGCTATGCCTCGGACCTTATAGGGTCCTTCCCAATTTGGATTTAGTTTACCAGTACCTTCTTCCTTTGTTGACTGGAAGACCTTTTTAAGTACAAAGTCCCCAATTTTGAAATACCTGAGGTGAGCTTTGCGGTTGTAGTATCTTTCTATGATTTGCTTTTGAGCTGCCATCCGTATTAAGGCTGCATCTCTTCGCGACTCGAGCAGGTCTAGATTGGTTTGTAGTTCAACATTATTTGTTTGTTCCGTAGTTGTCATTACTCTAAGACTTGGTTCGCCAATTTCCACAGGTATTAATGCTTCAGAGCCATAAACGAGTGCGAAAGGACTTTCTCCCGTAACTATTTTTGATGTAGTCCTGTATGCCCATAACACCGCTGGTAATTCATTGGGCCAATTGCCTTTGGCTCTGTCTAACCGTTTCTTTATATTGTTGATGATGATTTTGTTCGTGGATTCAGCTTGTCCGTTAGCTACGGGATAATATGGTGTTGATGTGATCCGTTTGATTTTCCAGCTGTCGAAGAATTCTGTGATTTGAGAGCCTATAAATTGTGGGCCATTTTCACATACGATCTCCTATGGAATTCCAAACCGGCATATTATATTTCTCCATAAGAAACTCTTAACTTCCTTTTCCCGCACCTGTTTGAATGCTTCTGCTTCTACCCATTTTGTAAAGTAATCAGTAAGTATAAGTAGGAACCGTACCTGACCTTTAGCTGGGGGAAGAGGTCCTACTATGTCCATTCCCCATTTCATGAAGGCCATGGTGATATAATAGAATGTAACAATTCTGTTGGCTGATGCATTTTATTAGCGAACCGCTGACATTTATCACATTTTGATATGAAATGTTTCGCGTCTTCTTCCATTTTGGGCCAGTAATATCCTGCTCTGATTAAGGTTTTTACCAAAGATCTTGCACCTGCGTGATTTCCACAGTGGCCCTCATGGACTTCTTTTATCACAAATTCCGTCTGGTTAGGACCGAGGCACTTAGCTAGGGGTCCTCCAAACATTTTGCGATACAAGGTGTTGTGAACTAAACAGTATCCCAAGTTAGATTATTGAAAGATACCTCATTCTTGCTGTGATCGACTGTCGAATGGAAGAGGTGTACGACGATAATGTTGTCTTTATTGGTTACGTTTGTAACTACTGCGAGGTTGGCCAATGCATCTGCTTCAGCATTTTCCTCTCTAGGTATTTGTGTTATTTCCCACATTTTGAACTGTCTCATAAGTTCTTGTGCCTTTTCTAAGTACTGATGCATTCGAGTTTCTTGAGCGATGAAAGTCCCCTGTATTTGATTTACCACCAGTTGTGAATCGCTGTTGATTTTGATTTGTTCTATTGACAACTCTCGTGCCAATTCTAAACCTGCAATAACAGCCTCGTACTCTGCGTCATTGTTAGTTATTGGATAGCATTTGATTGCTTGTTGTATATTTTCACCCGTGGGTGATATTAGGACAATACCTAATCCTGATCCTTTTATATTAGATGAGCCATCCGTAAATAGGGTCCACTGACCTGGGTTTATACCATTGAAAAGTTGCAATTCTTTTTCTACTTCAGGAGTAATATTATTGCTAAAGTCAGCTACAAAGTCGACCAATATTTGTGATTTAATTGCAGTTCTAGATTGATATGTTATATCATGTTCACATAATTCTATAGCCCATTTGGCTAATCTTCCTGACAGTTCTTGCTTATGCAAAATATTCCTTAAAGGATATGAAGTTACGACAGTAATGGGATGACATTGAAAATAAGGACGCAATTTTCTCGATGCCATTATTAATGCTAAAACTAATTTTTCTAGATGTGGATATCTAGTCTCTGCATCTAATAAAGTTTTGCTTACATAATAAATTGGAGATCGTTTACCTCTTTTTTCTCTTACCAATACTGCACTCACGGTAATTTCTGAGACATCCAGGTAGATGTATAATCTTTCCCCTTCTTTTGGCTTTGATAGCAATGGTGGTTTTGAGAAGTAAACCTTCAAGTCTTTTAAAGCCTGTTGACATTCTTCAGTCCATTCGAACTGTTTTTGCTTTTTAAGAACTGCAAAAAATTTAAAGCTTGTTTTCGGAAGACTTAGAAATAAATCTCCCTAGAGCTGCTATTCTTCCTGTCAATCTTTAGACTTCTTTTTTATTTCTCAAAATTTCAGGTATTTCTTCTATAGCTTTTATTTGTGCTGGATTTACTTCTATTCCTCTGTTAGACACAAGGAATCCCAAAAATTTACCAGATTGTACTCCGAAGGCACATTTTTCCGGGTTGAGTTTCATATTGTACCTGCGTAAAATATCAAAAGTGATAGAGAGATGTTGTAGATGATCTACCGCTTGTATTGATTTTACAAGCATATCATCGATGTAAACTTCCATTGTTTTGCCCAAATGTTCTTGGAATATTTTTGTCACTAATCTCTGATAAGTGGCACCTGCATTTTTTAACCCAAAAGGCATAACATTATAACAATAGGTCCCCCGGTTGGTAATGAAGAAAGTCTTTTCTTAATTCAAGGGGTCCATTTTGATTTGGTTATAACCAGAATATGCATCTAAAAAGCGTAACAATTCATGACCCGTGGTTGCATCGATCATTTGATCTATATGTGGCAAGGGAAATGAATCTTTAGGACATGCTTTATTTAAATCAGTATAATCGACACATACCCGCCATTTGCCGTTCGTTTTGGGTACAACTACGGTGTTAGCTAGCCTGTCAGGATACTTTACCTCTCGTATCGAACCTATATTTAAAAGTTTTTGAACTTCTTCATCGATCACTTGATTTTTGAAAGATCCTTGTTTTCATTTTTTTTGTTTAAAAGGTACGACTGATGGATCTTCGTTTAACTTGTGAGTCATCACTTCCGGTGGGATACCTATCATATCTGAATGGGACCATGCAATACAATCCTCATTAGCCTTTAAATAATTGACAAACGTACCTTTTTGTTCTGGAGTTAATCTTTCTAACAATTTTACGCCAATGTAAAGTTTCCTTTCGGGCTTTTGTTCTGAGATGGGAACAACCTCGAGTTCTTCAGCAGTTGTTTTGATATGTTCTTCTTCTTCTGATTCATGAATGAAATCTGGTCTGGAGTCTATGTCCGCATGTTCTGGCTCATTCTTGATGATTACAGGATTTGTTTTGTCATTATCCTCTTCCGTACCTATTGGAATATCTATTTCTTTGGTACGTAGCTGATCAGAAGTTTGTTCCATACCTGTTTGTTGATGAGCCTCTGTTTGACAATTCGTTGTTTCTTCCGCGTCTCTTTTGTTGTTAAGAGTTATTGAATTAATATTCCTCGAGGTTTGCTGATCACCCCTGATCTGCCGTATTCCCCATTTGGAAGGGAATTTTATTACTTGATGTAAAGTAGATGGGACTGCTTTCATGTCATGAATCCATGGTTTTCCCAAGATGACGTTGTAAGGCATTTCTGTATTAATGACTTAGAACTTTGCATTTTTAACGACTCCTTCAGCGTAAGTATTGAGTTCGATCTCACCTTTAGTTATCACTGTTGAATTGTCGAACCCAAATATGGCTCGAACCTTTGGAATCATTGTGTTTTCTACTAGCATTTCTTCCATGACTTTCATCAAAATAATATTGACTGAACTGCCTGGATCAATCAACACCCTTTTAACGTTAGTGTCATGAATGAGTAAGGATATTACCAGCGCGTCATTGTGTGGAAGTATCAATCCACCAAAGTCTGCATCGTCAAAAGATATTTGTTCTTCTCTCATTTCTTCTCGAACCCGTTTTCCGTGTGTGTTCGTGGCTTTTGAGGTTAGCTGACAGATTATACCGTTTACCTCTTCTCCTCCATGTATGACGTTAACAGTCCGTTTTGGGGAGGGGGGTTTTGGTGTCTCCTGCCTGTTCTTCATATATGCCTGTTTACCTTTATCACTAAACAATTTTGTTAAATAGCCCTGTTTTAATAGATGTTCTACTTCACCTTGTAAATATCTGCAATCTGTTGTTCTATGGCCGTGATCATTGTGGAATTCACACCATTGATCGAGGTTCCTCCTGTTAGGATTAGAACGCATTTCTTTCGGCCATTTAACTTTGTCTCCCATACTTATTAGTATTGAGACGAGTTCAGTGTTGCTTACATTAAAGTTATGGTGTCCAATTCGGGTAATATCCCGGAATTGTTCATCTCGATCTCTCTTAGATATAGATGAGGATGAGTTTGTATATCTTCCCGAAGGTTTTGTGTTTTCAAACTTGGGACGTAGGTCACGTCTCGAGGGTCCTAAGTAAGGATCATACCTGTTTTTACCTGACTTTTTCTCTGATTCTAGGCGTCTTGTTCTGTGATATTCTTCATCTTTTGATCGTGTAGTTATATCCTCTTCAATCCTTAGTTTAGTATTGTACATGTTGTATACATCATTCCATGTCGTGGTTGGAAATTCTCTTAGACTCTCTTTGAGTTGTCTCGTGGCTTCTGAACTTTTCTCGTTCAAGTTACTTGTGAATGCCATGGCTGCCCAGTTTTCAGGCACCCTTGGTAATTGCATTCTTTCCCTTTGAAACCTGTCTACAAACTCACGGAGCAATTCCTTGTCTTCTTGCTTTATCTTGAATATATCTTCCATTTGTTTTTCAACTTTTTGTGCACCAGAATGCGCTTTTATAAACGAATCTGCAAGTTCAACAAAAGAATTTATAGAGTTTTCAGGGAGAAGAGAATACCAGGTTAAAGCTCATTCCGTGAGTGTTTCTCCGAATTCTTTTACAAGGACTGATTCTATTTCCTCTTTTGTCAAATCATTACCTTTTACTCCAGTGGTGAAAGCAGTCACGTGATCACGTGGGTCTGTTGTTCCATCGTATTTGGGGACATCAGGCATTCTAAACTTCTTGGGTATAAGTAATGGAGCTGCACTTGGCTTCCAATGTTGTTGAGAATACCTATCCACATCAATTCCTTTGATAATAGGCGGAACACCAGGGATTTGCTCGATGCGATCGTTTTGTTCTTTCATCTGCTTCTGCATGGTTAATAATAAATTTTGTAAGTCTGAATTACCAGTCGTACCTGGTTGTGTTTCAGGAAGTGTATTGAGAGTTTCATCCCTGGTTGGATTTGTTAATCCCGCTTGCAAAACTTCCACTAGAATTGTATTATTTAGAGGCAATGTTGGTGGTACTGGAGGTACTTGTGGTAATCCTCTTGCAAATTCTCGCAAAGCATATCCCACGTATTCAACAATCATTTGCCTTATTTGATCTGATTCCACCGGTTGTTCATTATTGTTACGATTGTCAGTTCTTTCAGGAGATGGTTCTCTTGAAGCTCGTGGAGTTCCTCAAGGAGGAGTTGAAATTGGGGTTTCATTTCTTTGCTGGTTGTTATCGTCATTATTGCTGACGTTGTTGTTGTTGAAATTCGACATGATTTTAAGGATATCGATTGGTAGCGAAAATGATGATTATCAGATTTCCAGTAACGGAACGAATTTGTTTAACCAAAAAATAAGATCTTTTGACTAAAGCTTAATTTAGGATAAAATCGGGTTACTGATAATCGTATTAGTAAAATAAAGAATAAAGTAGCAATAATTTTGAGAGCAATATGCAAAGAATAAAATAGCTTAGTATTCGAGAAATCAGATGTCCTTGTTTGTTACATTTTTATCCCTTTTATAGGGATATTCTCCTAGTACAATGTTTGGATTTCTGTCATGATTGCCTATTTAATGATTAATTATTACATTAATGAGGCGTTACAATGGTGAATAGTAACTGTTATTTTGGGAGTTACATAATGTACAAGACATTGATTGCTGATCTTCGAATCAGTCCATTATGGCGTCAGGATTCGTTGTGACCGTGTCTCTTCTTCTTTGATGATCTTTCCGCGGCTAATTCTTTGCATTGACCGTACCTTTTTATCCCGTGTCCACGTGTGATGTTTTATTTGGTCCACCTGGCTGGTTGAGTCATCCAAAATTTGCACACGTATGAGGCTATATTTTTCACCAATACAAAGACCACTACAACACTCAAAAGAAATAACCCTCTTTTGATATTCTCACCTCACTACAATATCGCTCACACTCTCTATTTTTCTTCACATGCTATTTTTTTATAGTCTATGGAATACCTTGGTCTCTCTCTTACTCAGATGTATTGTCTGAGATTTTTGGTGTGTAGAAAATGAGAGTTGAAGCTCTCCTTTTATAGCCAAAGCTTAACTCTCTAAAGCCTACAATATTTGACAATTTACACACATTTTTCACAATTCAACAAAGTTGGCTATCAAACCTAAAAAAATTCAACAAGGTTGGCTACCAAACCAAACCAATTCAACAAGGTTGGCTACCAAACCAAAGAAACTGTTATTAGGCACATGCCTAATACTTCTTCAATGAGATGGACACCATCACCACACCCCCCCCCCCTTCCTCCCCCCTCCTCCT
>ML298690.1:0-14518 GCA_005239495.1 Nicotiana undulata
CAGGCCGGTGCTGGATATTGATAGTGTGGTCATACTTCACGGTGAGCTGCTTTCCCGGCGACTCTCTAGCAGCACCCTAGAGCTCTTTTGTTGTATTCCGCTGTCCATTTCATTCAGACGGAGACTCTGTATATATTGTAGTCATTGTATATTCAGTATTTTCCCATGACGCTCGTGACACTAGTTCCTGGCACACACGCGTAGTGTATTTATATTGTTGGGGTTTTGGGATGTATATCCATGTGTATGTTATATCTCGGCTTTGTATCTACTATAACTTACTTCCGCTCAAGGCTAGTATTATGTTAGTTGTTATAACTGGTAATCTCTGACTTGTTTAATTAGATAGGAAGGGTAGCACTTGGTGTAGTTTGCGTTGGCTTGCCTAACCCCGTCATTGGGCGCCATCACGACTCGGATTAGGATTCTGGGTCGTGACATCAGCACATTTCATTCCAGTTGCAGTTACATATTCTTTAGAGCGGTTATCTGAGATATATATCATTGATATTGTCCGCCTTCACGGCGTTCGAGTGTCTGTTATTTCAGACCGGGGTACGCAAATTACCTCGCACTTTGGAGGGCAGTTCAGCGTGAGTTGGGTACGCGATTTTAGTTGAGCACAACATTCCATCCCCAGACGGACAGGCAGTCCGGGCGTACTATTCAGATTTTGGAGGATATGCTCCGCGCTTGTGTTATTGACTTTAGAGGTTCTTGGGATCAATTCTTGCCGTTAGCAGAGTTTGCCTACAATATTAGCAACCATTCGAGCATTTAGATGGCTCCCTATGAGGCATTATATGGTAGACGGTGTAGATCGCCAAATGGATGGTTTGAGCCTGGAGAGGCTCGATTATTGGGTACATACTTAGTTCAAGAAGCCTTATATAAGGTCAAGATTATATAGGAGCGACTTCGTGCAGCTCAGTCCAGGCAAAAGAGTTATGTCGTCCGTAAGGTTCGTGATGTGGCATTCATGGTTAGAGAAAGAGTATTACTACGGGTATCACCCATGAAGGGTGTTATGAGATTTGGGAAGAAGGGTAAGTTGAGCCCTAGTATATCAGGCCTTTTCAGATTCTTGATAGAGTGGGGGAGGTAGCTTATAGGCTTGCGTTGCCTCCAAGGTTATCCTCAGTTCATCCGGTATTCCATGTGTCTATGCTCCGAAAATATCATGTTGACCCGTCCCACATGTTAGATTTCAGTTCTGTCCAATTGGACAAAGATTTGACTTATGAGGAGGAGCCAGTAGCCATTTTAGACCGGCAAGTTCATCAATTGAGGTCAAAGATTTATCCTTCAGTTTGAGTGCAGTGGAAAGGTCAACTCGTTGAGGAAGCTACTTCGGAGACCGAGTCGGACATGAAAAGTAGATATCCCCACTTGTTTGCCAATTCAGGTAATTTTCTATGTCCGTTCGAGGACGAACGCTTGTTTTAGAGGTGAAGATTGTGATGACCCAAAGGGTCATTTTATGGATTAAGACAGTATTCCAGGCTCGTTAGCCTTAAAAAGACTAATTTTAATTACCTCGATGTGCATGCGCAGTCTGGGCGTGAAATCGAAAAGCTTTTATGTGAAACGATGAGAAATAATAATTTTGAGAATTTAAAATTTTGATTTTTAGTTGACTTTGGTCAACATTTTGAGTAAACAGACCCGGATCTGTGTTCCGATGATCCCGGGAGGTCCGTAGTAAAATATGGGAATGGGCGTATGCCTGAAATTTAATTCTGAGGTCCCTAGCCATAGAAAACAACTTTTTAAGAAAATTGTTGTGTTGGTTTTTACATGAAATAAATAAATGAAATAATGTTTGAAATTGTTGGTATCATGCCCGTATTTTTGTTCCGGAGCCGGGTACAAGTTTGTTATGATCTTTAAGTCTTATGTGTGATGTTTGATGAGAATTAGAGTTGATTTGACGTGATTCGGACGTCCGGTTGAAAAGTTAGAAAATTTGAGTGTTCTTGAGAAAATCATGAGTTTTGAGGTCAAATTTGTAGTTTTTGATGTTATTTTGATGATTTGATCGCACGAGTAAGCCCGTATGATGTTTTTAGACTTGCGTATATGTTTGGTTTGGAGCCCTGAGTGCTCGGTATGAGTTTCGGGTAGGCTATGAAGTGTCTAGACTTAGAAAAAATTGCACAGCTGATATCTGGTATTGGCAGGCTTCTGATCTCGCATTTGCGAGATTAGGCTACTCAAATGCGAAGACCTGGGCCAGCCTCAGATCTCGCAAATGCGAGATTCTGGCTGCAAATGCGAACTTCACATATGTCACAAATGCGACTATTTCATCGCATTTGCGATGGCTGCTAAAATCCAAAGGGTTCATAATTGCGAACCCCTGATCGCAAATGCGAAAACCGCAGCTTGTTAAAACAGATTTTAGACGGGGTTTTCACCTCTTTTTCAATTCTCTCAAATCCTAAACCTCCATAGGCGATTTTTCAAAGACCTAAACTTCTCCAAATCATTGGTAAGTGATCTTTAACTAATTCCTTTCATTCCTTAACAACTTTTAACAAGATTCCAACCTAGAAATCCAAAGTTTTCATGGTGAAAATTGCGATTTTTGGGTAGAACTTAGGAATTTCAAAATTTGGGAATTTAGACCCCGAATTGAGGTCGGATTCCAAAACAAATTGTATATCCGGGCTCGGGGGACAATGTGTAAACGGGTTTTGGTCGGAACCTCGAGTTTAGAACAATCGGGCCCAGGGTCGATTTTCATATTTTGTTGGGAAAACTTAGGAAAACCATGATTTTCATTAAATATAACACCTTTAGCATTAATTAATGATGTTAAACCATTTATGATTAGATACAAGTGAGTTGAAGGCCAATTCTATAGGAAAAGCAGTGCTTGAGCAGTGAATAGCCTGCGAATTTGAGGTAAGTGTCGTGTCTAACCTTAGCTTGAGGGAATAGGTGTTTGGTGACTACTTGCTACGTGCTTTGTTGCTAAATCCAATGTATATGTGAGGTGATGAGTACCTATACGTTGTGGTCAGGTCATAACATGCGAGTGGAAGTTAATTCTTGTATTTTTGGTTATTTTAGAGCCTATTACTTGTGATTATTGTTGTTATTGAAATGTTGGAAGGTTAGTATCTGGTTCCACTGAGATGGATGATATGGTGAATACTGAGTTGAGATTTAAATGATAAATCATAATAGAAAAGATGATGAAGTATTTATTTTCTTGTGAAATCCCTTTGTGAATATTGAGTTGAGACTAAGATGATAAACGATGATAGAAGTTGTGCTGAAATATTGATTTCCTGTGAAATCCTCCTTGATATGTTGTCAATGATTATGTGATTCGTGAGGACGAGCGTAAAACATGAAGGGTGATGTCGTGCATGATTCATTTTATATTACATCATGAGGAAGAGTGTAAAGTACGAAGGGTGATGTCGTGCATGAATTATCTATATTGTGAGGAAGAGAGTAAAAGCACGAAGCGTGTTGCCGTGCATTCATATTCATTGTATGGTAAGGATGAGAGTAAAATCAAGAAGGGTGATGCCGTGCATTTTATTTATTGTTTGGTGAGGCTGAGAGTAAAAGTACGAAGGGTATTGTCGTACACTTCCATTTCTGCTTTCATTTGCTCAATTTAACTGGTTTATCATTGTTTACATCTGTCTTTTCGTTGTTTCAACCCTTATGATAAGATTCCCCACAGTATGACCCCTTCCCATTAATTGTTGTTTTAAATTGTTTATTTGTTGTTATTTCTATTAGCATGATTAATCTACCCAGGTTTTTATGTGGTGTCTTGTCCTAGTCTCGTCACTACTTCGCCGAGGTTAGGCTCAACACTTACTCACTACATAGGGTCGGTTGTACTGATACTACACTTTGCACTTCTTGTGCAGATCCAGGTTCCGGTCAGAGCTGATTCTTTGAGCATAGTTGGGCATTTACACTGAGACATGAGGTAGATCTGCTGGCGTCCGCAGATTCCTGGAGTCTTCCCTTTATTATTTAGAGAGTGTTTTATTTCATTCGAAATAGAGATACATTTCTTTCAGCCCATTTATTTGTAGTATTCTTTAGAAGTTCGTGAATTGTGACACCAGACCCTGGGTAGTTATACTTTTAGTATTAGTTCGAGGTTCGTGCTATTATGTCTAATATTATTCATGAAGTCATCTATTGGAAAGTATTAGTTTTCCTTTTGTTTTAAATTGTTTTGTTATGTATAAGTAAGCTTTTAAAAGGAATGGTTAATTAAATTCTAACATTGGCTTTCCTAGAAAGTATGTTGTTAGGTGCCATCACGATCCCTAGGGTCGGGAATTTGGGTAGTGAAAGTTCGTCGGCAGCAAAGTAACGAAATTCCTCAAAGATCATAAAATGAAGAGGATACTATCAACACCGTATCACCCTAGTGGGAACGGACAGGCTGAATCAACGAACAAAACTTTCATCCAAAACTTGAAGAAAAGGCTAAACGAAGCCAAAGGGAAGTGGAGAGAAATATTGCCCGAGGTCCTATGGGCATATCGAACGACATCGAAGTCCAGTACGGGAGCAACTCAACCTCGAATACTGGGGGCATCACCCTCGGATGTTATCTGTTCGAATAATGTACCTCGTGTCAATGGGTCTCGATAGGAAATTTTTTTGTAATGGGCCAAACGGTCGAGTGAACCTTGTCCATATAGATTAGCTGAGTCCCGACGACAAAACATGTACGCATGTATAAATTATTAAAAGAAGCATTATGTAGAAGCTAATGGACATAGACGACACTCATGTCTATGGAAAGTATGATATCAAGTTGTTGATAGCCGTTGCAGTAGAAGCTAATGGGCAAATATTTCCTCTAGCTTTTTCTATTTGTGCCAATGAAAGCCAAGAGACGTTGACGCTATTTTTGAAACATTTGAAAGAGCACGTTGTCAAATAGAATTCCGGTATTTTTCTAATATCTGATCGACATGGTGGTATCTCAAGTTCTGTAGAGATTGCCTGCATGGCAAGAACCTTATGCCTACCACCGTTACTGTGTGAGGCACTTTAAGGCCAATTTCCAGAAGGCACATCTCAACAAGGATCTGCATGATTTGATGTGGATGGCAGCAACAGACCACCAAGAGCATAAATTCCGGAGGCACATGGAATCTATCAGGCAGGAAGATGAGAGAGCCTATCATTGGTTGATGCGACATGAGCTTCACAAGTGGACTTTGCATGCGTATGGTGGAAGAAGATGGGGAATTCTAACTATAAACGTGTCAGATTCTTTCAACGGGTTATTGAAGTCGGAAGGAGGATTGCCTGTCACTGCCATGGTGCGGATGGCGGAGAGGTTTGTTGAAAGGGCTGCAGCTCCAACGTCATTGATGGAAAGGGGTGTTGAATTTATGCCAATGCCGATGAAGATATTTGAGAAATACAGTCGGCGAGCACATTCGCATTCATTTTTGCAGTATGATCATGACATAAATGTGTTAGAAGTTCGCACCGCTATCCATCAAAATCGGGAGAATAATGTACATACCATAAATAATCTAGAAGGTTATGCTCTTGTTGGAAATGGTCCATCTACCACATGTCGTGCTCACATGCCATCAGGTGCTTTCAACATGTTTGTTTAGGGCCAACCAACTACGTTGATAAACAATATAATGTTGTTGCATACTTAACCACCTATTGTGGGCAATTGTAGCCAGTGGGTGTTGAGCATTATTGGCCGCCGAAACCATTTAAAATGGTGTGTAACAAGGACTATTTGCGTCGAATACAGGTGTAGAAGAGAACGAATATATGGAACCAAATGGATGTTAGCGATACCGTTTATGCGCCCAAATGTGGTATATGCTCGCAAACAGGACACGACCGTCGAAAATGTCCTTCGGATGGTTTGGGTGGCGGTGGTAATCAAGCTCGTGGTGGGTGTTTGTCACGACCCAAAACCTATGGGTTGTGATGGCGCCGGACACCACTGTTAGGCAAGCCAACCCCTTAATCAGTTGAAATACCTTCCTGTTTAACAATTTCAAAATCGTTGCCTTTATTGCATTTCATAATCAAATAAATAAATTTTTGTAAATTAAACACGACAATAAATCTATTTAATTCAATAAAACAAGACTCAACACATCCCCATAACCCGGTGACACAAGTACATGAGCAGTTTCTAAGAATTTATACAATTATACAACTCTTGTCCGAGAAATAAATGGGACAAAGGCAATAGATATAACATATAAGTACACAGAAGGGAGACTCCGGCAGCTGTGGAACGCCTCTGGATGAATGCAGCCCGTATAAGTCCCCAAATCGATCATTGTACTATAAAGGTACCTGCGCAACAAAATGCACAGAAAGTGTAGTATGAGTACATATACATATATGTACCCAGTGAGTATCCCGTCTAATCTCGAAGAAGTAGTGACGAGAGGTCGACTCGATACTCACTAAGGTCCAACAGTAATAAAGTAAGCAGGATGTAAGGAAAACTATAGGCAAGTAAAACAAATAATCAAGTACATCAATATCCGGCAGCAAATAACAATCTCAAATTAAACAAGTTTGGTATCCGCCGTGGCGTACGACCCGCTCCCATATGGTACTCACTCACATCGCTCCGTCGTGGCGTACGGCCCGATCCCATCCTGTAAATCTTCGCTATGGCATTCGGCCCGATCCAACCCTGTAGTCTCAATCTCCGCCATGGCGTACGAATCGATTCCACCCTGTAGTCTCAATCTCCGCCGTGGCGTACGACTCGATCCCATAATATAATTAATCATCACTCTGCCATGGCGTACGGCCCGATCCCATAATATACTCTCTCATCACTCTACCGTGGCGTACGGCCCGATCCCATAATATACTCTCTCATCACTCTGCCATGGCGTACGGCCCGATCCCATAATATAATCAATCATGACTCTGCCATGGCGTACGGCCTGATCCCATAATATAATCAATCGTCACTCTGTCGTGGCATAAGACCCGATCCCATCCTGTGATTCTCTTATCACACTTAAATCAAGCCAAGTATCACAATGTTTAAAGACAACAATACCAATCACACAAGTATATGAGTCATATCTATGCTACAACAGGGAAAAACAATGAACATGTTGTGTCCTAACTACCCGGACGAAGCAGTAATAGCCACTACGTACGGACTCTCGTCACTCGGTGCGTACGTAGCCCCCAAACAAGATCACATAGCAAACAAGGTTACCTAGAGGGACAATTTCCCTCTTACGAGGTTAGAAAAGAGACTCACCTCGCTACGAAGATTCATCACCGGCTTCCAAGCATGTACGACGACTAAAAATGGATGCGCACGCTCCTAAACTATCCAAATAACGATAATTCAATGAAAATATACTCAATAGATCATAACCAATTCAAATTACAAAGTTCCTCAGCCTGGCTCAATGAAATGACCAAAATGCCCTCGGGACCACGTGCCCGGACTTCAAATTTTCTTGAAGAAAATCTCTACCCGAAGCTTTACTAATTCAATTACACATTTTACTCTTTATTCATGCTCAATTCGTGGCTAAAATCAAAATTTCCAAAGTCTAGGTTTCTTCCAAATTTTCCTCAAATTTTCCCTAATTTTAATGTTCTAATCCATGTAATAACCTTTTATCTAACTTGAAATGAGTAGGAGTAACTTACCTTAGCATAGATGATGAAAATCATCTCTTGAAGCTCTCCAAAAATCGCCCATGGCTTTGAAAAATGAGAGAGAAATGCCAAAATCCCGTTTTAATCAACACTGCCCAGTTCTGCCCTTCTATGCGATCGCATGAAGTCGTCTGTGATCGCACAGGCCACCCAAAATTCCTTCTCCGCGATCGTACCTTCCTCTTTGCGATCACACTAGCCTGCCCATCCCTTCTCCGCGATCGCACACCAACATCCGCGATCAAATAGGCCAAAAACCTTGCCCCTCAATTTCCTCTCCGCCATCGCATAGCTAAGGATGCGATCGCATAGCATTACCAGAAACACCAGAAAACGGTAACAGTAATATACTCCGAAATGACCCGAAACCACCCTGAAACACACCCGAGCCCCTCGGGACCTCGTCCGAACGTACCAACAAGTCTGGAAACACATCACGGACTTAGTCGAGGCCTCAAATCACATTAAACAATGCCGAAAACACGAATCGCGCAAGAATTCAACTTTATGAACTTTGAAATTTCAAACTTCCACATTTGATGCCGAAACTTATCAAACCACGTCCGATTGACCTCAAATTTTGCAGGCAAGTAATATTCGACATTACGGACCAGCTCCAACTTCTGGAATCACATTCTGACCCTGATATCAAAATTTCCATTTCCGGTCGAATTCTTCAAAAACCTTCCATTTTCTATCTTTAGCCAAATGGCCTTAAATTGACTTCCGGATATCTGAATTCACTTCCGATCGCGCTCCCAGCTCCAGAATCACCATACAGAGCTATTCCAAGACTCGGAATCCCAACGGACCTCAATATCATTGAAATGTACTTCAAGTCAAACTTAGGAAATTTCCTTAAAATACTGACTTTCCACAATATGCGCTGAACCATTCCCGGGTTATCCAAAACTCGTTCCGAACATATGCCCAAGTCCGAAATCATCATACAAACCTGCTGGAACCTTCGGATCCTGATTCCGAGGTCGTTTACTCAAAATCCCAGCCTTACTCGATTTCTTCAACTTAGGACTTCTAAAATGAGAATCTTCCTTTAAATTCAACTCTAATCTTCCTGAATTTCAATTCCGACCATATGCACAAGTCAATATACCTGAAATAAAGCTGTTCGTGACTCCCAACTGCTGAACGACGCGGTGGAGCTCAAAACGACCGGTCGGGTCGTTACATTCTCCCCCACTTAAAATGGACGTTCGTCCTCGAACGTGCCAGGAACTGCCCCAGAATTGCCTGGAATCACTATTTAACACCTCGTGCACCTTCCCGTGCTACCACAACCCAATTGAGCACATAAGCTTGATCAAATCTGAAGATATCCTCGTCTTATTCATACAATACATTCCAAACTCGGTTCCAACACCCGAAATTTTTTGTCATGCCTGATTCTAATATTTGAACACCGTATCAACTACCACACGAGGCACCAGAACACAATTGCGTGCCTTTGCTGAATCCGCACCACACACTACATGATCCATCATCTGATCACAATAACGCTCCCTGAACCTTAATAGCCAGAATTCTCCGAATTTGATGCTCTCAAAGCACCTTATAAGATACACACATACATCCCGCTATAATGCTGACCATACCACCACAACGGAGGAAATGTGTAGAAATCCCTAACCAACTGCAGAGTTAACTAAACATTGAATTCCTTCCTCCTGACTAAGATCATCATTTCACTACAACCAATGTTGGTGATTGTCCTGTAATATACTTGCATAGTCTTATCACACCGATCCCAGATTTATAATTTCCGTCTCACCCAGTATGAACTGCTCAGACAACCAATCACCCCAAACACGGACATTAGCCTCACACGATGCCACAATGCGCTAATAGGCCATAATTTGAACACGACACATAAGGAAGTGACTTCGGAAGGGGCTACTCAACTCACGCAACTAATATGAGCTTCCCTCGGAAAATTATGAAGTAAAACACAAGAATAATCATTATAGGAGTCTTGATCAACATCACATTGTTGCGGCGCGCAACCCGATCCAAATAACATACCCGTGGCGGCGTGCCACCCGATCCCATCATAGAATTTACATAAAGAAATATATACACAGAGCTGAATTGCTCACTAATACAATTTACTGACATCGGTAACAAGCATGTTGAGTGCATAATACCATTCTGGGGAGACTGATAGGGCCATATGCCACAAACTCAAGCACCACTGAGGTGCGATTATATAATCTGAATCTCAAGAGCCATTCTTCTCACTTAACCTGATCGCCACGCGGAATCTCAACACATAAGAATTACCAAGCCGTTTAACAACTCACACGGCACAATCGCAATATCACATGAATTCGACGAAGACAGGACAACACTTGATATCCCAATACCCCTCCTTGAGGAGTGCCATACTGAAATTAAGACCTCTGACTCGCATGAAGCCCAAAATCTTGTTTAAGTCCATTCACTCACTTCAAGTCGATTTTGCTCGCATTGAACTAGGTTGATAGCCTTACCTGGGTCCAAACAACCCGTTCCTTTTTCTTATACACACTAGGAAAACCATCAAAGCCGAGATAAACACCCCACAATCCACAACCAACTGAACCGAACGCCTTCCAGGCATAAATTCTCAATGAAGCAATATTACACTCCTTATACTTAGTCTAAATCTGCAATCAATCGGGTGACTACAAGTCACGCTTACACAATATTCCACACTCCCACGACTTTCCACACAAGGCAACAAGTATGCACGTCCATACCACCGACCATCCTAAGGCTGTAAAACAATTCAAGGACCCGTAACCAGGATACAAAGC
The DNA here is from genome assembly GCA_005239495.1 of Nicotiana undulata. Taxonomy (NCBI): domain Eukaryota; kingdom Viridiplantae; phylum Streptophyta; class Magnoliopsida; order Solanales; family Solanaceae; genus Nicotiana; species Nicotiana undulata. The sequence goes on from ML298690.1 coordinate 10,494, forward strand.
CTCGTTCACTAACCACCAAACTTAGATGACACTGAAGACAATTCCAGTTTATTCTAGACATTCAACTGCCTTGTTCTTGTTCCTCTGAGCTCGTGACACACTTGTCAACACCGAACTACAAATCTCAAATTCTTATTTCCCGTTACATACAGTTCACTGCACCCAACGTGCCGATAAGGAATGGCATAGGAATTACATCATAACTCCTGAACCACTAACAGGGTGAACATTTCATCTCATATAGAAACCTTTTATTTTCTTCAACTCATGAGAACCATAACAACACACAAGTGAGCTCTCGCAATCACAATACATGCAAATCCTTAAGTAGTGGTCTGAACCACCATAAACCTTACGAGATCTGCCTACACCTGACAGGCCATAGCACTTGAATGCTTCCAAATGAAATCTATTACGTCGGCCGACGAGCCCCACACACATGTGCAAAAACCATTCACGTACTCAATCATACCGAAAGAACTGATCACTGTCGTACATGCGCCGTTCCATCATGGTTAACCAATCCATCTTCTTTTAATCATCTTTAATTTCCTCGGGATAATAGTAAATTCTTTCAACTCATGGAAACTCAACCCCCACTCATCCTGAGTGACCTTGAATCACGAGACCATGCTACCTAAATTCCGCAACTCGTCTCACAACCTCCTGATAATATTTCTACAACCTGGAGTCTATTCTCTCACTCCTCCGATACAATCCAGCGTGCTGAAATAACATAGAACCCTCCAACCATCTTCCTTCCTCTTAGAGACTATACTGCAGAAGCTCGCTTCTTAATTATACTATTGCCTAAAACCCTTAAACACCGCATACTCTAACATTCGAATTCATTAGGACCACTACTGAGAGTCACCCACTCCGACTGGCCCCGAATACAATCAACCCCAAGGCTCTCCTAGCACATGAACACCCTTTCAATGGAGCACGTGACTGAGTCGCTACCCTTACAACTTGCCTATGCTTTAAGCACTAATTCTTAGTCTTCCAAAGCCTAACCTTGGTCCACTAGGACCAACTTCGCACACATTTATCGAATGCCATGCTCAATTATCGCTATACTCCTTTCCCTTAGTTGTAACATCTTGTCGATACACCAACAAATCCGCAATCCCATGAGAGCACAATCCTACGACCCAACTGCAGGTGGTGACACTCCCCTACTTAGCCCGAAGCTACTTCTTGCACCGCTCTAGTTCCTGCTGAGATCTTTTTCTCCTTTGATGACATGACATTGTCCCACCAATACACCCAATTCTTCCGAATTCTCCTGTTAGCCTCCCTTAAATATTTGAATTTTCTAACACCATTCACACATTCTACCTTCTACCGACTAGCCACTAGGACTCTGCACAGAACTTACCATCCCTACAACCGCTAACCTACTCACAGAAGACCACCCACCCGAGGAAACTAGCCAACTGACACCTACCATTATGCTATGATTCTCACTTTCTACAATATCAAGACCCACATCCTAAGCCTGTATCCATTTACCAACTTTACCAATCCGTCCGCTCTTCCTGGACATCAACTAACTGCACTACTACATCTTCTGATTCACCACTATGTTGCCGCTCTCCCACTTGGTCCAACTTATTCCCTCAAGCGTTACCTGACTTCCTCTCCTTACACCTGATCTTTTAGAATTGGCACCACCGCCCAGCACTTCTCACATATCTTCCTCCGTCGAATGGTGCCCACTTGCTGCCTAAATTCAATACCATTCTCCGTAGCTCTTAAACCGGTAGATCCCACACAACTTTAAATCTTTACGAAGATCATCTTCCTCGAGCCGCCTTCATTAAAAGTGCTTATTCAATACGGAACCACAACACCCCACGACCTCCGACGGCCGCTTCTTCAACACTAATTCACAACAATCCAATCCAACGCAACCGAATAGCTGTAACATCGGCGAACTTAACACATTCCATTTGATCAAAGGCGACGATAGCTTATTACAGGTGAGTACTCCACCTCACTTGGAAACACCAATCCTTACCACTTTATCAGCCCAAGACCAGATCATTTGTAATCCAAATGCCTCTCCCCCCACGGAACAAAATACTGAAATCTCGAAACCCTACTCTGAGAAGACCTCCCTTCAAACCGTTCATCACCCCAATACATGGGCAAACGTTCTATCCTCATATCAACATCATGCCATAACCATTCGTAAGTTTCATAACCACCTGAGCATGGCCCTCAGAGTTCTCAGAATTATAGCTACCGAGCTGAGACGACATAAAATCCTTCCGCAAAACAACGATGATAGCCTTAATCAACTATGCTGGAGAAACATCCCACACCACATCCATAGTATCATTAAAAGTTCTCAACCCTTCATTCATAACAAGCGCTTCACGACAGGTAAGATTGAGTAGGAAGAAGCATAGGCATAAGCCTTAAAGGTATCAAGTCGCACGATGAGGAATCAAGAAGGGAAGTACTCCTAACAGCCCTGTAGCCTCTCGAAGATAAGTACAGACGTCTCTGTACCGATCCGCAAGACTCTACTAGACTTGCTCATGACTCGTGAAACCTAGGGGAACCTAGAGCTCTGATACCACGTTGTCACGACCCAAAACCTATGGGTTGTGATGGCGCCGGACACCACTATCAGGCAAGCCAACCCCTTAATCAGTTAAAATACCTTCATGTTTAACAATTTCGAAATAGTTGCCTTTATTGCATTTCATAATCAAATAAATATTTTTTTGTAAATTAAACACGACAAGAAATCTATTTAATTCAATAAAACAAGACTCAACACATCCCCAGAACCCGGTGACACAAGTACATGAGCAGTTTCTAAGAATTTATACAATTATACAACTCTTGTCCGAGAAATAAATGGGACAAAGGCAATAAATATAACATGTAATTACATATAAGGGAGACTCCGACAGCTGTGGAACGCCTCTGGATGAATGCAGCCTGTATAAGTCCCCAAATCGATCATTGTACTATAAAGGTACCTGTGCAACAAAATGCACAGAAAGTGTAGTATGAGTATATATACATATATATACCCAATGAGTATCTCGTCTAATCTCGAAGAAGTAGTGACGAGAGGTCGACTCGATACTCACTAAGGTCCAACAGTAATAAAGTAAGAAGGATGTAAGGAAAACTGTAGGCAAGTAAAACAGATAATCAAGTACATCAATATCCGGCAACAAATAACTATCTCAAATCAAACAAGTTTGGTATCCGCCATGGCGTACGGCCCGATCCCACATGGTACTCACTCACATCTCTCCGCTGTGGCGTACGACCCGATCCCATCCTATAAATCTGGTGGCGTACGGCCCGATCCCACCCTGTAGTCTTAATCTCCGTCGTGGCGTACAGCCCGATCCCACCCTGTAGTCTTAATCTCCGTCGTGGCTTACAGCCCGATCCCACCCTGTATTCTCAATCTCCGTCGTGGTGTACAGCTCGATCCCATAAAATAATCAATCATCACTCTGTCGTGGCGTACGGTACGATCCCATAATATACTCTCTCATCACTCAGCCGTGGCGTACGGCCCGATCCCATAATATAATCAATCATCACTCTGTCGTGGCGTACGACCCGATCCCATAATGTACTCTCTCATCACTCTGCCGTGGCGTATGGCTCGATCCCATAATATAATCAATCATCACTCATCCGTGGCGTACGGCCCGATACCATAATATAATCAATCGTCACTCTGCCGTGGCGTATGGCGCGATCCCATCCCGTGATTCTCTTATCACACATAAATCAAGCCAAGTATCACAACGTTTAAAGACAAAAATACCAATCACACAAGTATATAAGTCATATCTATGCTACAATAGGGGGAAAAAATGAACATGATGTGTCCTAACTACCCGGACGAAGCAGTAATAGCCACTACGTACGGACTCTCGTCACTCGGTGCGTACGTAGCCCCCAAACAAGATCACATAGCAAACAAGGTTACCTAGAGGGACAATTTCCCTCTTACGAGGTTAGAAAGGAGACTCACCTCG
>ML298691.1:389-34766 GCA_005239495.1 Nicotiana undulata
AAAAGTCAACTAAGAGTTGACTTATTGGTAAATGACCTCAGAATGCGGATTTTATGGCTCGGATAGCTTCGTTAGGTGATTTGGGACTTAGGAGTGTGTTCAGAATAATTTTGTGATGTCCGGTGTAGAATTAGGCTTGAATTGGCGGAAGTTAGTTTTTGGCGATTTCCGGACGGCAGTGAAAAATAGGCTATCAAAGTTGAATGGGAATTCCAACAGTTGGTACATGTTCGTAATGTCATTTTGGACTTTTCTGCAAAATTTCAGGTCAATCAGAGTTTATTTGGATAGTTTCGGCATCATTGGTGAATTTTAGAAATATCAAAGTTCTTAGGCTTGAATCCGATGCAAATTTGGAGTTTTGATGTTAGTTTTAGTGTTTTGTGAGTGCAACGAAGTTTGAATGACGTGTTGGGACGTGTTGGTATATTTGGTTGGGGTCCCGAGGGGCTCGGAATTGATTTCGGGTGGTTAACGGGCATTTTTGGACTTAGAGCAATTGCTGGTTTTCTAGTATCAGAGCACTAGGTTGCATAGGACTCAACGGTCATGAGCAGGTTTAGTAGAGTCTTGCGGATCGGTACGGAGACGTCTGTACTTATCTTCGAGAGGCTGCAGAACTTTTAGGAAACATCTCTATTTTTTTTAACTCTTTCGTGCCAATCTATTGATTCTTGAAATCTAAACTTTCGTTGTTTCATTCTCTCACAGTTGGTGAGGACACGCAATACCGACCAGGGTGACCAGGCACCAGCCAGACCCACAAGGGGTCGAGGCCGAGGTAGAGGTAGGGGACCAGCTCAGGCAGCAGCCGGGGTGGTACCACAGGATCCCCCTATCGTTCAGGATCAGGTTCCCGCCGATGGTGCCCCAGCAGGACAGGCTCAGGCACCGACAGTGCCTATTGTTATTCTGGGTCTTCAGGAGACCTTGGCTCAGATATTGACGGCATGTTCCAGTTTGGCTCAGGCAGATGCTATGTCTAATACGGCCACTGCAACTCAGGTCGGGGAGGCAATCAGACTCCAACTGCCCGGACACCTAAGCAGGTTGTACGGGGTATTCAGGCACCAGGAGCAGCCCCAGTTCAGCCGGTTGCTCCAGCTCAGGAGTTTGTGGTCGCTGCTATGCCTGAGGATGAGCAGCGTAGGTTGGAAAGGTTCAGCAGACTTAAGCCTCCGACTTTCAGCGGTACAGAGGGTGAGGATGCCCAAGGTTTTCTTGATAAATGCCAGAGGATACTACGTACTGCGGGTATTTTGGAGACCAGTGGAGTCTCGTTTGTTACATTTCAGTTTGCGGGTGCTGCTTTTACTTGGTGGGAATCATTTGAGAGGCGTAGGCCGGTTGATTCAGCACCTCTCACCTGGCAGCAGTTCTCCACGATCTTTTTGGAGAAATATGTTCCTCAGTCCCACAGAGAGGAGCAGCGTAGGCAGTTTGAGCAGCTGCGCCAGGGAGAATTATCAGTCACCCAGTACGAGATGAGATTTTCTGAGTTAGCCAGACATGCGTCTGAGATTGTCCCTACTGACAGGGAGAGGATCAGGAGGTTTGTAGATGGTCTCTCGTATCAGCTTCGGATTTTGATGACCAGAGAGAGGGTGTCTGGAGTTACATTTGAGCAGGTTGTTGATATTGCTCGGGATATTGAGTCGGTTCGTAGGCAGGATCGTGAGGAAAGAGAGGTCAAGAGGCCTCGGGGATCAGGAAATATCAGTGGTGCCCCTTCCAGTGGGCAATTTCAGCCTAACAGAGGTCATTCATTCAGACCTCCACAGTCAGTTCGCCCAGCATACAATGGGGTATCGTCGGGGCAGGGTCCTCGCAATGCTCATCAGGGACGTTCATCTTTTAGTGCCCTTCCAGCTCAGAGCTCCGCCCGAGCGTCGTCTTATCAGGGTTCGTCTGGTGGTTATCAGGGTGGCAGAGGTTGCCGTCAGTTTTCATCTCCGACTCCAGGTAATTGTTATGAGTGTGGAGAGTTCGGACATGAGTGGAGGCAGTGTCCCCGTCGTCCTAATAGTTTAGCTCAGCAGAGGGTTCAGCCCTCGGCTTCAGCCCCAGTTATTTCACCACCTACCCAGGCCGCTAGGGGTGGTGGTCAGGCAGCTAGAGGCCGTCCTAGAGGGGGAGGTCGAGCAGGTGGAGGCCAGCCACGTATTTATGCACTTCCGGCTAGGCCTGATGCTATGGCGTCAGATGCAGTGATTACAGGTACTATTTCAGTTTGTCACAGTGATGCTTTGGCTTTATTTGACCCTGGTTCCACGTACTCTTATGTCTCATCCTATTTTGCTCATTTTCTGAATATGCCCCGTGAGTCTCTAATTACTTCTGTTCATGTTTCGACTCCGGTGGGTGATACTATTGTTGTGGACCGTGTGTATCGGTCGTGTCTTATATCTATTGGGGGTCTGGAGACCCGAGTGGATTTCGATGTAATTCTGGGCATGGATTGGTTATCCCCATGTCATGTTATTCTTGATTGTCACGCTAAGACTTATTATTATTCAATTTTGATGTGGTTTCTTGCTTATTATTAAATTGTGAACTGTGATAATTGAATAAATGCGTAGTAAAGTGATGGTCGGCTAGCCTAGTTCCACGATAGGCGCCATCACGGCCTGTTAGGATTTGGGGTCGTGACAGCCTTAATAACTCTTTCAAGTTCCTCGTCTCTCCCCCAAACTTACGTTTATAGAAAATTGTTTCACAAGAGTGTTAAGGAAAGCTGGGGTGCGAGAGAGGGTCACGACAAAACAGGTTAAGGCTTGTAACATGGTTATAAAATGAGAAAGGTTTGAGGCTCAAATGGGTTGACTAGGGATAACAACATTGGTGGGCAATGAAAAACTTCAAGTGGGTCAAGGAATGCTTACAATCACTTCTCAAGCCAAGCAAAACTTAAGATTCTCCATGAAACACATTGGAGGCAAGTTCTAGACTATTCACATGGGTACTTGGACTTGCAACAAAAACATCTCACCTCTCACGCAGCTGGATTGTTAAAGAGTATAGAATTGAGGGACCACAACGACCATATTCAAGATTGAAAATCACTATGGTTCGACTAAACTACTTGATGATTGCCTAAGTCAATACAAGAGTCACAAAGTCACTAACAATAGCTATTTCTTTCCAAAAACCTTGTCTTTAACCATAAGCACGTCGTTAAGTGTGTTGGTACCAAGTGAAGAATGTTTGACTCTTCGAGCATGACTCAATTAGGTCTTTTTATTCATTACTACTACTATTATTACCTAAACACCAAAAACGGACTCAATCCCTTAAGAAGATTGTCACACCATTCACCGTTGGGAAGAGTCACCTGGTTCACACAAAAACTATCTTTGGAAAGAACCATGGCATTAAGAAAATCAAAGGCTTATTATCTACTAAAACATAAACAGAAGCTACTAAATCAGAAAGAAGCTATTAATTCAAAAATAAGTTACTAATTTAAAAACTAACTAATAAGAAAACAAACATAAAGAAGCTATTAAACAAAAACTATTGAAAGCGTAACAAATATACATTATGAGAAAGTAGAGAGAATATATACATAATGATAAAGAAGGAAAAATAATATCAAGTTAATTACAGGCCAAGTGTCTCAGAATCAAAAAAATATTTCAAATAAACGGTTACAGTAGTCAATTCTCTTTACTTCTTTTAGTAGTTTTTCATAATTTGGGATATTTTAACATAGATTGTATCATTTTGAGTTTAATTATTATTTCTTCTTCTATTTCTTCAATTTCAAGCATGAGTAGCTAGATTTTTACTAGGGTTGTGACCCAACCCTATAGCGTAAACCTCATGGGTTTTTAATTTAATGCTTGTTTATGGTTGGGTGTTTATTATTTAGCCTTGTTCATGATTTAATTTGTGGAATTAATGGTTGCAAACATTAGTTCATGCCTAGTTGACTTAGTCTCTTCTTGATAAAGAGAGACTTAGTCTAGGAAGACTTGGCTAATAAGAAATTGGGTCAATCGAGAGATTGATAATCCCAATTAAAGGGTTCAACCTAGAGATAGTAAAAACTCGATTTGAGCTTTTATCAACTGTTTTGTGAAATACCCATTTGGACTTGAGAAATCCAATTTGGGCAAAATCACTATCTCACCGAGAGGTATTGAGTGGGTAATTAATAGTTGATAGCTATAGTACATTCTGACCAATAAAACAAGCATTAAGGTTTATATCACATTAGGAAAACACTTAGGCGACGGTCATAGCCCTAACCTTTTTACAAAACTCGAAAAACAACAAAAACAATTTCTTAGTTTTATTTCTTAACTTTGCAATCTGAGTTTTAAATTGGGCATAGAAACAACCCAAATTTGTAGAAGTGCAAATTAAGATAGTAAAACACGCACACTATAATATATACTCCTAACTCCAATATAGAGCTCCCTGTGTAAATCGATCCCGACTCTTGTTGGGTACTACTATTGCAATCGACCGTTTCATAACATTGATTTGAGGTGTGAAATTGGACGAGATCAATTTTTGGCGTCATTGCCGGGGATCGAACCCGAGTCACCGTTCTTGTGGGAATCAACTCGTTCTTGTCATTGGTGACCACCGTCATTCCCCCCTTCTTTGGGACACATTGCACCGGACAAGTCCACGAACTATCGTAAATGGGGTAGACAACCCCAGCAACCAACCACTTGATGATCTCCTTTTTTACCACGTCTTGCATAGCTTCATTGAGTCTCCTTTGATGTTCAATAGATGGTTTGGCATCTTCCTCCAAGTTAATCTTGTGCATGCAAAATGTGGAGCTTATTCCCCGAATATCCGTCAAAGTCCACCCAATAGCCTTCTTCCTCTTGTGGAGCACCGACAATGTAGAGTCAACCTGCACGTTAGTCAAACAAGAGGAAAGAATAACCAGTAAAGTAGAATAAGGACCAAGAAATTCATACCTAAGATGTGGAGATAATGGCTTCAACTCCAAGGTCGAATGCTCTTCAATTGAAGGCTTTTTAGGAGGACTTTTCCTATTCTCAAGATCCAAGGAATGTTTCCGGGGTGCATAATTTTACGACCCCATTCCTTGCAAAGAATTCACACATTCCATGAAGCCATCCATCTCTTCATCGTCAAAGATGAGCAAGACGGCCTCCAACATATCACCCACATTAATCGTGGCACTCGTATCATCAATAATCACATCGGTCACCAAGTCCACGAACGAACACACTTCATTACTATTTGGTTGCCGCATAGATTTGCACACGTGGAACACCACCTGTTCATCACCCATTCGGAAAGTGAGTTCTCCGGCTTCCACATCAACAAGTGACTTCCCCGTAGCAAGGAAAGGTAATCCAAGAATAATCGGCACCCCATAGTCCACTTCACTATCAAGAATAACAAAATATGCCGGAAGAATCAACTTATCAACACGAACCAATACATCTTCAGTCACTCCCAACGGTCTCTTCATTGTACGATCGGCCATTTGTAATCTCATAGATGTGGGTCTTGGTTGCCCAATTACCGAGGTCTTGAAAACCGAATAGGGCATCAAATTGATACTTTCCCCAAGATCACAAAGAGCATTAGCAAAGTCAGCACTTCCAATGGTACAAGAGATTGTGAAAGCACCGAGATTTTCCAATTTAGGAGCCACCGAATGCGCAATTGCACTTACTTGATGATTGACTTTGATAGTTTCAAAATTAATGGACCGCTTCTTTGTCACCAAATCCTTCATAAACTTTACATAATCGAGCATTAACTCCAAGGCTTAAACTAATGGCACATTTATCGAGAGACTCTTTATCATGTCAATGAACTTTTTGAATTGATTCTGGCCATTTTTCTTGGCGAGACTTTGAGGATATGGAGGAGGTGTCTTAGGCAATGGCGTCTTAGCCTTTTGCACTACTGGTTCTAGTATGTCAATAGCATGATCCCTAGACGGGTTAACTTCCTCTTGAGCCTCTTCCACATTGTCATCAATATCGATCTGCACTTCATAATTTGCTTGCACCACCATTATTCGGTATCTCTTCTTCTTCTATGACGTGCTCAGCATCCACATGTTGCCTTTGACTTGAGGTGGGTGAATTCCCACCTCTTCCACTTCTTGTAGTAACGGCCATGGCATGCCCTGTATTGTTCCCACCCTTTGGGGTCACCACCGTAACACTTGGTAGTTCCCCTTAGGACGAGAATTCAAAGCTTAAGAGATTTTCCCCATTTGCACTTCTAAGTTGCAGAATAATGTGCTTTGTGAAGCAAGTTGGGCATCGGAATTAGCATTTCGTCATTTTCTTGAACATGTTCTCAATACGGCCCATTTCATTGTTGGAAGAATGTCAAGACCCGAAATTCTCACCGTCGAGACCATGATGGCGCATAACATCCCACTTGCTAGGCAAGACAACATTAAAGTATTAAGAAGTCAACTCTTGTACATTACAGTAATTAATAGTAAATAAGCTATAACGAGTGCGGAATATTATAACAACCTCATCATTTACTACTACCCGAATCTGCTGTCACAATTCACGAGCATTCTAGAATTTACTACAAGTATAGACTGAAAGAAGTACAATTGTTTGAACGAGAGAAATAGTAAAACTAGAAAAGATAGACGGGGAATTCAAGGTCTGTGAACGCTGACAGATTAACCTTGAGTCTTCGGATAGCGGGTCCAACAGCTAAACTCTTGATTAACCTGAGTCGGTACCAAAATTTGCACAGAAAGTGCAAAGTGCAGTATCAGTACAATTGACCCCATGTACTGGTAAGTGTCAAACCTAACCTCAACGAAGTAGCGACGAGGCTAAGACAAGACACCCACGATCAAACCTGTACAGTTAAGTAGTGTATATACAATAACAGTAAAGAGCTAACAGGTAGTATTAGGAGGGGGTAACATGTTCAGGGGAATTACGAGATAAAGAACTACAACAGAAAGATAACTTGAACAGTAAATATGCCATGAACCAACAAGAATCAATGAACACAGTAAAGGAAAAGTTCACGGCATCAACCTTCGTAGTTTTACTCTCATCCTCACCATAAAATTAATAGAAACGGAACGACTCATTCTTCATGCATTAACTCTCATAACATGGAACGTCATCACATTTCGTGCATTACACTCACAATATGGCACGACATCACCCTTCGTGCATTAACACTCTCATCCTTACATAAAGTCAATAGATTCGGCACGGCATCACCCTTCGTGCATTAACACTCTCCCTCACCAAAACAATGAACAATGTCAACAGGGAGATAGAAACAACAAGATCAAATCTTACTTCAACATTTGGTTCCACAATACCAACCTCAACTTGATTCAACACTCAATCAATACCAAAGTTTGTAAGCATGATAATAATGATCAACATCCTGATTAACTAATCTAAACATGAATAATATAATCAAGGAAAGAAACAATTACAAGAATAAGACCCACCCGCATGCTATAACCCGACAACAAATCATAAGTACTCGTCACCTCACCTATACATGGTACCCAACATCTAAACACGTAGAAATAGATAATTAAGTCCTAATCTCTCAAGTCAGGGTTAACCATGACACTTACCTCGCTCCAACAGCCAAACTCAAAGCTCATTCACTGCTTTTCCCTTCAAACAAGCCTCCGAACCAATAGAATCTAGCAAATTACCAACCAAGAAATTCAAATAAAGCCTTAGGAACTACCCACGATTGTAAAGAATTCAATTTAGGCCAATTTTGAAAAAGTCAACACCCGGGCCCGCTTGATCCAAAACTGAAATTCGGACCAAACCCCGATTACCCATTTACCCCCGAGTCTGGTTATATAATTTGTTTTGGAACCCGACCTCAATTTGAGGTCTAAATCCCCAATTTATCAAATCCCTAATTTCTATCCAAAAACCCCCCAATTCCACCATTAAAACCTTAGATTTTAGGTTGAAATCTTAGGAAAAGTAGTGAAAGATTGAAAGAAATTAGTTTAAGATCACATACAAATGATTTGGGGAAGAAAAGTTCTTTGGAAAATCCTCTTGTGCTTCTAGGTTTGAAAATTTGCGAAATGAACCGAAAATCCCGTCTAAGTCTTATTTCATCAGTTGCAGATGTCGCAAATGCGAAGCTCACAGATGCGAAGTCCTTCACACTTCTGCATTCTTCACAAATGTGAACTTTGGATGATCAAAAATGAGACACAACCGTCGCAAGTGCGAAGACTACCTCCCCGAGACCAACTTCGCAAATGCAAAAGTTATTTCGCAATTGTGAAACCTGCGTGGCCCAGCTTCTCTTCGCATTTGCGATGAGAAGCTCGCAAATGCAGAATTCTCAGATGTCGTAATTGCGATGCCTGATCCCGCAAATACGATATCAGAGGACTGCAACAAGATCAGTTGCACCAGCAATTTCACCAAGTCCAAATTCACTCCATAGCCTATTCTCACCCGAGCCCTCGGGTCTCCAAACAAAAAGTGCACACTAGTCTAAAAATATCATACAACTTGCTCGCGCAAAATAACACCAAGAACTACGAATTGAACACCAAATCAAGTGAGATTTTCAAGAAAGCTTTGAAATTTCTATTTTTACAACCGGACGTCCGAATCACGTCAAACCAAAATACGAACCCATTATCTAAAAAGTCAAACTTTGGTCAAACATTTCCAATTAATTTAGCCTTTAAAAATCAAATTTTGACAAAGTCCGATATCTTGGACTAGGGCCTTCTGATTTTGATTCCGGGCATACGCCCAAGTCCCAAATCACGATACGGACCCACCGGGACCGTCAAAACATGAATCCGGGCTTGTTTACCAAAAATATTGACCGAAGTTAACTCTAATGGAGTTTTTAGGCAAAATTTCTTAGTTTTATCAGTTTTTAACAAAAAGCTTTCCGAAAAGACGCCCGGATTGTGCACGCAAATCGAGGATGGCTAAATCATGATTTTTAAGGTTTCGGGTCACAGAATTAGGTTTCAAAACACGAGGTGGCCTATCGGGTCATCACATTTTCCACCTCTAAAATAACTGTTCGTCCTCGAACAGACATAGAAAAGCACCTGAACTAGTGAATAGGTGGGGATATCTACTCCGAGTATCCGACTCGGACTCCCAAGTAGCTGCCTCGATGGGCTGACCTCTCCACTACACATGGACTGAAGGATAATTCTATGACCTCAACTGACAATTCTGTCGGACTATAATGGCCACCAGCTCCTCCTCATAAGTCAAATCCTTGTCCAACTAGACAGAGCTCAAAATCTAACAAGAGAGGATCACCGTGATACTTCCGGAGCATGGACACATGGAACACAGGATGTACATTTGATTACCCCGGAGGCAACTCAAGCATGTAAGCCACCTCTCCCACTCTCTTAAGAATCTCAAAAGGTCTGATATAACTAGGGCTCAGCTTGCCCTTCTTCCCAAACCTCATGACACCCTCCATGGGTGATACCCGAAGTAACACTCTCTCACCGACCATGAATGCAACATCACGAACTCTGCGATCGGCATTACTCTTCTGCCTAGATTGAGTTGTGCGACGCTGATCCTGAATAATCTTGACCTTATCCAAGGCATCATGTACTAGATCTGTACCCAACGACCAAGCCTCCCCCGGCTCGAACCACCCAGCTGGCGACCGGAACAGCCTACCATATAGTGCCTCATAGGGAGCCATCTAAATGTTCGACTGGTAGTTGTTGTTGTAAGAGAACTCTGCAATGAACAAAAACTGATCCCACGATTCTCCGAAGTCTAAAACATATGCGTGGAGAATATCCTCCAAGATCTGAATAGTGCGCTCGGACTGTCCGTCCATCTTAGGATGAAATGTTGTGCTCAACTCTGCCCGCGTGCCCAACTCACACTGTACTGCCCTTCAGAAGTGCGAGGTGAACTGTGTACCTCGATCAGAAATAATTGTCACGGGCACACCATGAAGATGGACGATCTCGCGGATATAAATCTCTGCCAACATCTCTGAAGAATAGGTAACTGCCACAGGATGAAGTGTGTTTACTTAGTCAGCCTATCCACAATGACCCAAACGGCGTCAAACTTCCTCTGAGTCCGTGGGAGTCCAACAACGAAGTCTGTAGTGATACACTCCCACTTCCACTCAGGAATATCTATCTTCTGAAGCAAACCATCGGGTCTCTGATGCTCATACTTCACTTGCTGACAATTTAGGCACTGAGCTACATAAGCAATTATATCCTTCTTCATCCTCCTCCACTAATAATGCTACCGTAAGTCTTGATACATCTTTGCAGCGCCCGGATGTAGAATACCTGGAACTATGGGCCTCCTCAAGAATCAACTAACGAAGTCTATCCACATTAGGCACACAAACACGACCCTGCATCCTCAAGACTTCGTCATCTCCAACAATAACCTACTTAGCACCATCGTGTCGCACTGTCCCTAAGGACCAACAAATTAGGGTCGTCATACTGTCGATCTCTAATACGCTCAAACAAAAAAGACAGAGCGACTCTGCAAGCTAGAACACGGCTAGGCTCTTAAATGTCCAACCTCACGAACTGGTTGGCCAAAGTCTGAACATCTAATGCTAGCGGCCTCTCACCGACTAGAATGAACGCAAGGCTGCCCCTACTCCTTGCCTTTCTACTCAATGCATCGGTCACCACATTGGCCTTCCCGGGATGGTACAAGATGGTGATAGCATAGTCTTTCAATAGCTCCAACCACCTCCTAAATTGAGGTCCTTTTACTTGAACAAATACTGAAGGCTTCGATGATCCGTGAAAACCACACACGACACGCCATAAAGATAGTTCATCCAAATCTTCAGCGCATGAACAATGGTTGCCAACTCTAAATCATGGACAGGGTAATTCTTCTCATGAACCTTCAACTACCGTGATGCATATGTAATCACCTTGCCCTACTGAATCAATACCGCACCCAGCCCATCACGGGAAGCATCAAAATATATCGTGTAAGATCCAGAACTTGTGGGCAACACCAACACTGACGTTGTAGTCAAAGTTATCTTGAGCTTCTGAAAGCTCGCCTCACACACGTCTGACCATCTAAACGAGGCACCCTTCTGGGTCAACCTGGTCAGAGGGGCTGCTATAGATGAAATCCCTCCACAAATTGACGGTAATAACTCGCCAAACCCAAGAAGCTCCTGATCTCCATGACTGAAGTGGGTGTAGCCCAGTTTTGAACTGCCTCAATCTTCTTAGGATCTACTTGAATGCCCTCTGCTAATACGACATGCCCCAAGAAAGCGACTGAATCCAACCAAAACTCGCACTTCGAAAACTTGGCATATACCTGGTTGTCTCTTAGAGTCTGAAGCAGAACCATAATATGCTACTCATGTTCCTCTCGACTGTGAGAGTAGATCAAGATGTCGTCAATAAACCCAATCACAAAGGAGTTCAAATAAATCTGTAACACTTGGTTCATCAACTCTATGAATGTTGTTAGGGCATTTGTCAACCCAAAAGACATCACCAGAAACTCATAATGCACGTACCGAGTCTAAAAACTGTCTTAAGGACATCGGATGCCCTAATCCTCAACTGATGGTATCCAGATCTCAAATCAATCTTCGAAAACACCTTGGAACCTTGGAGCTGATCAAATAAGTCATCAATCCTCAGCAATGGATACTTGCTCTTGATAGTGACCTTGTTGAACTGTCGGTAACCTATGCACCTCCTTATCGATCCATCCTTCTTCTTCACAAACAACACCGGTGCACCCCAGGGCGAGACACTAGGTCTAATGAAGCCCTTATCAAGCAAATCCTGCAATTATTCCTTCAATTCTTTCAACTATGGCGGGGACATACTGTATGATGGAATGGAAATGGGCTGAGTTCCCGAAGCCAAATCAATACAGAAATCAATATCCCTGTCGAGTCGCATCCCTGGTAGGTCTGCAGGAAATACCTCTGGAAACTCATGAACAACTAGCACGGATCCATGAAAGGAACCTCTACACTAGAATCATGAACATAAGACAAATTAGCCAAACACCCCTTCTCGACCATACGCTGAGCCTTCATATAAGAGATAACCCTACTAGTTCAATGGTCAGGAGTCCCTCTCCACTGTAATCAAGGCAGCCCCGGCAAGGCTAATGTCATCATCTTGGCCTGACAATCCAATATAGTGTGATAAGGTGACAGTCAATCCATACCAAGTATAACATCAAAATCAACCATATCGAGAAGTAGAAAGTATACACTAGTCTCAAGACTCCCAATAGTGACCACACACGAACGATAAACACGGTCCACAACAATAGCATCCCCCACAGGTATTGAAACATATACAAGGTCACTCAAAGAATCACGAGGCACAACCAAATATGAAGAAAAATAAAATGACACATAGGAGTAAGTAGACCCCGGATCAAATAGAACTAAAGCATCTCCATTGAAAACTAAAACAGTACCTATATTAACGGCATCAGATGACTCAGCTTCAGGCCTGGCTGCAAAAGCATAGCATCAGGGATGGGCCCCACCACTCTGAACTAAATCTCTAGGACGGCCCCTAGCTTGCTGGCCTCCACCTCTAGCGGCCTGACCTCTACCTGTAATGGTCGGACCACCACCTCTGGCTGCCTCACCCCTACCTCTAGCTTGTTGAGCGGGAAGTGTAGCACCCAGTGCCGGGACCATGGCACGAGAACCCTGATGCTGAGAAATGTTTGACGCACGAGGGAAAAATCTAGCAATGTGCCTCGGGTCACCACAAGTATAACAAGACCTCTACTGCTATGACTACTGGCCATGAAACTGACCTATCGACCTGAGTAACCACCCGAAAAACTCTGGAGCGAAAGTGTACTGATAGGAGCTGGTGGTGCACTGTAGGCTAGCTAATCATTATAAGGCATTTGAGGACCACGACCACCTAGAGAACCGTGGGATGCCTGGAGTGTCAAATGGAACGGCCTGGGAGGATGGTGATCGGCTCCCGCCTATACCACTAAAGAGTGGCAAGTACGGGGTCAATGAAGCTTTTACCCAGAGGGTCAGAATCGATTTCCACAGGGAGCTATATATGTGGGAGTTGAGTTCCTAAGTGATTTAATGGTGCGTTGTGTTCTCAGTTATACTTCTCATCAAAAGGTTTTGTAATTCCACTGTGGTTTTAAACTAATTGAGATTGCAAATTAACTAACTATTATATTTTTGGATGTTTTCTCAATTGATAAAAGGGACTAGGGTTATGACTTTCTCCTAGGTGAATACTTAACGGGATCTAAAACCTAAGACAAAGACGTTATGTTGGGGATTGTGATATAGTCAATGCACGGAATTACCCACTTTATACCTCTCGGTAGCTCGAGTGGCTCTGCCCAAATTGCCTCTCTCGAGACCAATTGGGTGTCAAATTTGTGCAAGCAATTTAGGCTCAAGTAGGGTATTACTGTCTCTAGGTTTAACCCGTTAATTGGGACTATCAATCTCTTGGTTACATCCCAATTCCTTGTTGGACTGATTTTCCTAGACTCGAGTTCTCTTTCTCAAGAAGAACCCAAGTCAAATAAGCACCAATTAGTGTTTGCAACCACTAATTTAACATGGAAAACACAAATCAGTCCAACTATCAACTACCCATAAACATATAAACCTTAAATCAAAAGACCCATCAAATACCCACACTAGGGTTGAGCCACAACCCTAGCAAATGGGTCTAGCTGCTCATGATAATAAAGGAAAACAAAGAAATAGATGATGAATAACCCATAGATATTTATTTACAAATTAATATTTAGATTCAATGATAAAACACTTCTAAAATTACTCAAAATGGCTTAACAAAGTCATTCACGAGCTCCTGCTAAAGTTAGAATACAAAAGCTGACCTAAAAATGGGAAAAGAAAGTATTTATACTAGGCCAAATTTTCTGGACAAAAATACCCCTGCGGGGTTACCGCGGACCGCAAGAAATGGAATGCGGCCGTGGTGAGGATTTTTGGCTTCAAGAATCTGCTCTCTGAACTAGGCCACCACGGGCCGCATGAAATGCATTGCGGCTGCATAAAATGGATTGCGGACCGCGTTGGCCTTTATCTCCAAAAATCCTAGCTCTCTGAATCTCATTAGTGCGGTCTGCACAAAATGGTTTTGTGGCCGCGTTGATGCCATTGCGGTCCGCACAATATGCTTTGCGGCTGCAATGCTTTAGCTTCCAAAATTTCACCTCTCTGAATCTCCTTACTGCGGACCGCACTAAATGGAGTGCGGCCGCAGTAGATCTATTGCACTGTGCTTGGACTTGTTCTTGGTACTTGTGCATGTTTCACTCCTTATTGAGCTGGTTTTGACTAATTTTTGCCTTTTTGACCAAACCCTGCAAACAAATACAACATGTAAGCCTTTGGGACTATTTTGTACACATTTTTAATCAAAACTCAAGTAAGAAGGAGTGTAAAATGAAGTATAATACCTAGTTATCAACTCCCCCAAACTTAAGCTTTTGTTTGTCTTCAAGCAAACAAAATAAGACCCACTTCTTAAGATTAAATCCAAGAAATTCAGTTTCCCTAAGGTGACCTCTTCTAGCATCAATTGGGACTAACAATTGCCCTCAATTCAAATGAATCATTAATAACATCCGACCTTCTAAACATCGTGGATTTAGAGTGACACAAGAGCATCAAGAGTTGACTCAAACCATCAAAGAAACTCTTTCTACTACTTTGGTCATTGTGGAACCCAAACTCATACTCCTTAATTTTCCCTAAGCAATCCTCACTTTTAGATTGTAGAACTCAGAACGAGGATAATGGAAACACACTCGTCTCTCTCAAAGAAAGGTCTTAAGTCCGTCTCTAAGTACCATAAGCTTGCCCCTTATGTGAGTCACCACTAATGTAAGCTTCATTCAACTCAAGATCATATAGGGCTTTTGTGGAAATATAGTGAAGGCTTTTGGTTCAAGGTAGGAAATATTTGGTCTAAGTAGGTTCCATCTTCCCTTAAGCACTTCGTTTGCTTCATTTTGGCATACATTCTCTTGACTCTTTGAGTCATTAAGTTCTTTTTGAGGGGTTAGAGAGACACACTGTCACTCTTTCTTGTTCGTTTCAAACCTTTCTCTCCTTTCTAAATGTTCCACACCTTTCATCTCTTTTCTTTTATTTATTCCCTTCATTTCTTCTAAATTGTTCATTCTTTTTGACTTTTTGATTTTTCTTTTTTCTCATTGCCTTTCCTTTTCTTCATTTTGTACCTTTTTCCACTTTGTTGCATTCCTCGTCTCTCCCCCAAACTTATGTTTTTGCCTTGTGCTAAGGAAAGATAGGGTTCCAAGAGAGGGTTAGAACGGGTAAAGGCTTGTATCGTGGCTTTTGAAGGAAAAAAGGCTCAAAAGGGTTGACTAGGGATATTATCATTGGTAGGCCATGGAAGTTGTCAAGACATCATTCGGATCAAGGAGAGCCTATAATCACATCTCAAGTCAAACTACACTTAGGATTTCGCCTAGACAAACATTCAGGGCAAGTTCTAGACTAATGGCATGGGACTTGTACTTGCAATTCAAATTCTCACCACACAAGCTATGGGATTGCTAAAGAAACAGAATCGGGGTCCACAACGACCTTAGCTAAGATTTGAGCAACACAATGGTCCCGAAAAACCACTTGATGATTATCGGCCAACACAAGAGTCTCAAGGTCACAACTTTCACCATCTTATACACAACAATTTGTTTTTGACCATAGGATCAAAGGAAAATATGTTAGGCCCAAGTGAAGGTTTGCTTGAGGCACCATTACTCACTAGCCACTATTTACACAAAAAGCAAAAAGAAAACGGATTCAAACCCTTAAGAAGGTTGTCATGACATCCATCATCGGGAAGAGCCACCCGGTTCACACAACTTCCACCTTTGGAAAGAACCGTGGCATTAAGAAAACCAAAGGCTTATTGCACGCATAAATTCAAAACAAGAAGCTACGTAAGTAAAATAAGAAGCTGTGAAAGGAAAAATGCGGAAAGTAAGATAAATATACAAGAGGGGATTTAGTCGAATATACATAGGGGGAATGAATATATACATCAGAAGGTAACTTTATATACAGGCCAAAGTTGCAAAATACTAAAAGTAAACTAGAATGGTAAAATTATATACATACCAAAAGTAAAGAAAGTATCATAAAAGAAAAAAGTGTCATATATACAGTCATCCAAATAGGCTACCCCCTCAAATGAAAGTTAGCATTGTCCTCAATGCTAACTAACCAAAAATAGCACAAAACAAAAAGAAGAGAGTAAAAAGAAACTCCCTATTGGCCCTACATCTGCATAGGCTCCTGGTGCTGGGTCTCTGGGTCCTCGGACAGCTCGGGAGACTGTGACTGGCTCCCTGTAACTTGTGTCTCCTCTGGGACCTGGGACTGTACCGAAATCTGGGGCTGCTCCTGTACTGGCATCTGGGGCTGGGCAGAGGAATCTCCCTGCGGGTCTGCCAACTCTATGACAGCATCAACAACTCGGGGAATCACCATCCTCCTCTTTGCTGACCTATCTATCTCCTGCTCTGGCTCAGGCTAGGCTGCTGGGACTGGGTCATGTAACAACAGATCCAGAGGCAAATGATTAACCTTCAACTTCTCCGCCTCTGTCTCCAACTTCTTTACTGACTACTTGGAGGCACGAGTCTTTCTCAATTTCTTTATTTCCTTGGCAAGATCCTTCAGTGCCTTTCCATGAGAATCAACTGCATCAATGATCAACTGATGGTTCTCTAGGAGCTTCTTCTGGTTGTCTAGAAGCTCCTTGAGAGTGTCCTCCACTGACTGTGGGACCTGTGGTTGAGGAGGTGCAGAATGAGCTTCCACCGATGTAGAAAGTACAGACAGCTTAGAAGTAGCTGCCTACATCCATTTGTTGATACTGGCGAGGGTCTGGCTCAATCGGTGGGCAGTCAAAGGATATGCTGCCGATGTGGGGATAGCTGGGGCTGTAGAAGTGGAGGGTCCTGGAGCAATGTCTGAGGTAGCTGAGGTAGTCTGAGTAAGAGCCACTACTACCACTGGCTCTTCAGACTGGCTAGTAGAAATAGTGGATTTGCCCTTGAAGTTCTTGCCTTTAGGGTTGTCATCACCCTGTAGGCTATACCAGGAGAAGGGGGCTTTTGGCTTTATCTTCACATCAAATTTCTTTTTCTCTACCCTTTGATCCTCGAAGTACATGGTCAGGAAATTTGGAAAGGGGTAGGATCTATCACCTCCGTTCACCACCCGTGTAATCACCCTAGACATCAAATACTCGATGTTGATCGGGTACCCCGCCATGATCGATGCCACCAATACAGCTCGGGAGAGAGGAAGAGAGTTTTCGTGAGTGGTGGGGTCTAGCCTACTGCATACAAATGTCTCCCACCCTGGTAAGTCAAGAGGTGAAAAAATCTAGATGTTAAAGTAAAGAGGCTAGGGACCGTGATGACGCCTAACATCCCACTTGCTAGGCAAGCTGATGTTAAATTATTAAGAAGCTAACTCTTGTACATTACAGTAATTAACAGTAAATAAGCTATAACGAGTGCGGAATATTATAACAACTTCATCATTTACTACTACCTGGATCTGGTGTCACAATTCACGAGCATTCTAGAATTTACTACAAGTAATAGTCTGAAAGAAGTACAACTGTTTGAACGATCGCAAATGCGAAGGAACCATCGCAAATGCGAAGTCCTTCACAGTTCTGCATTCTTTGCAAATGCGAACTCTGGATGACCGCAAATGCGACACAATCATTGCATTTGCGAAGACTACCTCCCCCAGACCTACTTCGCAAATGCGAAGTTTATTTCGCTATATTGAAACATGTGTGGCCTAACTTCTCTTCGCATTTGCGATGAGAAGCTCACAAATGCGGAACTCTCAGATGTCGCAATTGCGATGCCTGATCTCGCAAATGTGAGATCATAGCCTGCAACAAGATCAGTTACACCAGCAATTTCACAAAGTCCAAATTCACTCTGTTGCCTATCCAAAACTCACCCGAGCCCTCGGGGCTCTAAACAAAAGGTGCACACTAGTCTAAAAATATCATACCAACTTGCTCCCGTGATCAAATCGCCAAAATAATACCTAGAACTAGAATTGAACACCAGATCAAGTGAAATGTTTAAGAAATCTTTGAAATTTCTATTTTCACAACAGGACATCCGAATCACATCAAACCAACTCCGCTTCTCACCAAATTTCACAGATAAGTCATAATTATGGTATTGGACCTATGCTGGATTCCAGAACCAAAATACGGACCCGTTATCCAAAAAGTCAAACTTTGATCAAACATTTCCAATTCATTTAGCCATTAAATATCAAATTTCGATAAAGTCCGACATCTCGGGCTAGGGACTTCTAATTTCAATTCCGGGCATATGCCCAAGTCCCAAAACACAATAAGGACCAACCGACACCGTCAAAATACGAATCCGGGTCCGTTTATCAAAAATGTTAACCTAAGTAAACTCAAATGAAGTTTTTATGTAAAATTCTTATTTTTTTTAGTTTTGAACATAAAACCTTTCCAGAAAGGCGCTCGCACTGCGCATGCAAATTGAAGAAGGCTAAATCATGATTTTTAAGGCTTCAGATCATAGAATTAGGTTTCAAAAGATAAGGAGGTGAGTTGCTCGGTTGTTGATACATCGGGGGACTTTGAAAACCCGACCCTAAATTTCCTTGATTGTTACTCCACCCGCGTTGATTATTGCCTCCCCAATTGCCTTGGTTATTTTTGATATGCCAATTCCTTTGATTATTGTTTCCATTCCAATTGCCTTGATTGTTGTTGTTATCCATTTGCTTTGATTTTTTCCACCACTCTAATTACCTTGGTTGTGAGAATTCCAATTGCCTTAATTATTTTAAGGTCTCCATTATTGTTGGCTAGGGCCTTGGAAGTTGTTTCTTTGCCCTTGAAAGTTGTTCACATATTGGACCTCTTCTTCTTGGACATTGTAAAAGTCATCTTGATCAAATCCACTATCATTTTGAACAAATTATCCAATCTTTGTTGAACTTGTGGACTTATTGTTCTTCGCTTGTTCACCATTACACCCTCCATTGCATTGACTTGCCTCGGGTTTCGCACTTATTAAAGTTGAGCATTTTCCAATTGGTTCATGGTGGTAGTCAACTCGGTTATGGCTTCTCCATGGTCAGACAACTTTTTGTGAAGGAGAATCACATTTGGATCACCTTATGGAACATTAGATCGAGATTTCCATGCTGATGAAGTATCCGCCATCTCATCCAAAATATCACATGCCTCCGCATATGGCGTAGTCATGAAGTTCCCGCCAGCAAGTTGATTCACTACACATTGGTTGGTTGTATTTATCCCCCAATAGAAAGTTTGTTGAATCATGTTCTCTGTCATATCGTTGTTGGGGCACTCTTTCACCATTGTTCTATACCTTTCTCATATCTCGTGTAGTGGTTCATTGGGCTCTTGCTTGAAAGCTAGAATTTCATCCCGAAGAATAGCCATGTGCCCGGGAGAATAAATTTCTCCGCTAATTCATCCCAAGTATGAATTGAATGACTTGGCAAATGTTCCAACCAATCAAAGCTTTCCCCCGTAGAGATAAGGGAAAAATCCTTAGCCTCAAAGTATCCTCGGAGACATTTGTTTGTTTACTCCCCCAACACGTATCTACGAACCCCTTCAAGTGTTTGCATGCATTTTGACGCGGTGCACCGGTGAAGAACCCTCGTTGCTCGAGCAAAGCGAGCATCACGTTGGTTATTTGAAAGTTTCCTGCCCTAATACGGGGAGAGAATTTAGCACTTGCATACCTTTCATTCGGCAACACCTGGTGTGGAGTCGCTCGTGGTGGAGGTGGAGGTGGAGCGGGCACATTGTCATGAGGCATTCGGCCTCATCTATTGGCTTGAGGTTCAAGAGGGACCTCATCCATTTGATCATCCTCAATGTCCACATCCCCTAAAGCTATGTTTCAGATATCATTTTTTCCCATGATTGCACCTACAATTTCTCAACACGTTAGTAACAAGGGAGGAAAAGAAGATATTCCTAAAAACACACCTAAATATTAAGCTAACACCGATTTTAGCTCCCCGGCAACGGCTGTAACGACCTCACCGGTCATTTTGAGAATTTAAGCTTTGTTCGGTGGCATAAGGCCTTGAACAGCTTCATATTGTGTATATAGACCTACGTGCATGGTTGGATTCAGTTACCGGATGGCCGGAGTCGAATTGGAAGAGGGATTTTAATTTTGGAATCTTAAGTAGTGAGATTTGATCGGAGGGTTGACTTTTGTGTAAACGGCCTCAGAATGAGTTTTGGATAATGTCAACAGCTTCGTATGGTGATTTTAGACTTAAATGCGCGTCCGTAATGGGTTTTTGAGGTCCGTAGAGTAAATTGAGGCGAAAGTTGGAAAATCTGAAGTTTGGAAAATGGAGAAGTTTGACCCCAGTTGACTTTTTGGGATATCGGGGTCGGAATGAAATTCCGAGAGTTTGTGTAGCTCCGGATGTCAATTGGGAATTGTCTGCAAAATTCGGCGTCATTCCGGGTTGAATTGATAGATTTCGGCACGAGTTTGGATATTTGAAGATTTGAAAGTTCATAAGTTCGATTCATGGTTTGATTCGTCGTTTTGGCGTGGTTTAATATGATTTTAAACCTCGATCGAGTCCGTGTTAGGTTATATGAATTGCCTGTGTGTTTGGACGGGGTCTCGGGTGTGTTTCGGATGGGCCACAGGTCATTTTTCCCATTTTAGGAACTGTTGTTTTCTGCTTCTCGTGTTCTCCTTCGCGATCGCGAACAGCCTTTCGATTTCGCGATGTGTTGTTTCCAACTACCTCGAAATCCTTCTTCGCGTTCGCGTTTAGCACCTCGCGTTCACGTAAACCCTGTTTCTTGTTTTTCGCGTTCGCATCCTTTACATCGCGTTCGCGAAGGGTCTTACTGGACAACCTCGCTTTCCTCTTCGCGTTCGCGTCCTTGCCTACGCGTTCGCATAGATTTCTGTTCCTTCTCCTCTGCGTTCGCGATGAGCAACCTGGGCAGCCTTCATTTTTCTTCTTCGCGAACGTGATCTCCTCCACGTTCACGATGCACAAATACCTGGGCAGACAGAATATATTTCAAAATCGGGGGTTAGACCATTTTATTCATATCTTGACTTGTGGAGCTCGGTTTGGAGCGATTCTTTGAGGGTTTTTCACACAAATCGATTGGGTAAGTGCTCTTCACCTAGAATCTAACATATTCCATGATTTTATCTTTATTTTTATCATTTAATTTGTGTTTTGAGTTGAGGAAAATGTTGGTTTTGAAAGAAAATTTTCTAAAATGAAAAATCGTGATTTGAGGGACCAAATGGTATCGAAATTCGATAAATTTTGTATGGTTGAACTCGTATTGGAATGGGTATTCGGATTTTGTAAAATTTGATGGGTTCCGAGGTACGGGATCGTGAGTCGACTTTTGGGTTGATTTTTAGATTTTTGTACGATCGAATCTTTATTACATGGAATAGTTCCTTATAAGTTTTATGTGTGTTTTGAAGTTGTTCTAGTTGGATTTGAGTCGTCTGGAGGTCTTTTCAACCGAGAAGTCCATTTTAGAGTACCGGGTTGTCGTCTTCGAGGTAAGTATCTTGCCTAAACTTGTGTGGGGGAACTACCCCTTAGGATTTGAGTCTTCTATGTTGACTGTAGCCCGTGTACGCGAGGTGACGAGTGCGTACTCGGACTTATTTGTATGAAGTTGGCCTTTTAGAGTTCGTAGGTCTTTATATTCCCCGTGTATGAAGTTGTAATGGTTATGACTGATTTCCTAATTGCTAGTTTCATCTCTTCCTGCTTAAATTAGAATTACTTGCTTTTAGATTTCCTTTGTTGTCTATTTGATCTTAATTGAAGAATTTACCTCTCCTATCATCATGCTATATTTTTCTTCATAAACTACCTATTTAACTAAAATTAGTAATATCTCGCCTTATAATTATTTAGCGGTAATTGGAGATAGGATTATCTTTATCTACTTACCCTTATTTGGATTGTGGAAAATCTCTCATAATGATTCAACCTTTAAAAAATTTAGATAACCTACACCTTAGTCGACTGGCTTGTACTTGGAATCTCTTGACTTGTGATGACATCTTATTGTTGACTTGAACACTGTGAATTCGTTGTTACGTCTTGTTTCTCCCTGGTTAAGCTATTTTCTTTATGCTTAGTATTTCTCTTCAGTGGTTATTCCTTGTGAATGAGTTCTACCGTTCTTGTGATTTAAGTTGTCGTATTGATTTGCTCGTCGTACATTGCATTTCTATCTTTTGTTGCTTTGTGATTGTTGGTCAATGTAGATGTTTCTGTCGTGTTATAGTTGTTATCTCTGTTGGTTGCATTGCATATTTAAACTGGGGACTACAGACGTATTCCGGAAGATCCCCCTTGTACTGCATATTTACTTTGGGGACTACAGACGTATTCTGGGAGATCCTCCCAATACTGCATATTTACTTTGGGGACTATAGACGTATTTTGGGAGATCCCCTCAGCACTGCATATTTACTTTGGGGACTACGGACGTATTTTGGGAGATCCTCCATGTACCGCATATTTGTTTTGGGACTACGGACGTATTCCGGGAGATCCCCCTGTATCGCATGACTATTTCTGAACTACGGGACGGAATCCCGGTAGTTTTATCTTGAGGAAACTATGTTCAAAAGGTACTTATTTGAGAAGTGTAATTGAAAAGCATTTACCTTGAAGAAAAACTATGTTTGAAGACTATTATTTCGAAAGGTATATTTGGAAAGCATTTACCTTAAGGAAAACTATGTTGAAGGCTATTATTTCGAAAGGTATATTTGAAAAGCATTTATCTTGAAGAAAACTATATTTGAAAGACATTTATTGGAAAAAGTATATTTGAAAAAGCATTTATCTTGAAGGAACTACGTCTGAAGATTTTCTTTCCGTAAAGTATATATATATATATATATATATATATATATATTACGGAAAGAAAATCTTCAGACGTAGTTCCTTCAAGATAAATGCTTTTTCAAATATACTTTTTCCAATAAATGTCTTTCAAATATAGTTTTCTTCAAGATAAATGCTTTTCAAATATACCTTTCGAAATAATAGCCTTCAACATAGTTTTCCTTAAGGTAAATGCTTTCCAAATATACCTTTCGAAATAATAGTCTTCAAACATAGTTTTTCTTCAAGGTAAATGCTTTTCAATTACACTTCTCAAATAAGTACCTTTTGAACATAGTTTCCTCAAGATAAAACTACCGGGATTCCGTCCCGTAGTTCAGAAATAGTCATGCGATACAGGGGGATCTCCCGGAATACGTCCGTAGTCCCAAAACAAATATGCGGTACATGGAGGATNACTGAATTACTACTTGTTCTTACCGTATTGTGGTTTTCGATTTTTGGGTTGTGTTCCCATCCATTCTTCTGTGTATTATTATGATGTTCCGTTGCTATTTGTTGTATTCTTTCTGCATTGTATTTGTTATGTTGTTAATTATGTTGTGTAGACATTAGATAGATGGCATGTTCTGTCATTCCTATATTTATGTCTGTTTAATTTATTAGACCAGTGGGTGTCTTGACTAGTCCTCGGCACTACTTCACCGAGGTTAGTCTTGATACTTACTGGGCACCGATGTGGTGTGCTCATACTATTCTTCTGCACATTTTTGTGCAGATTTCAGGTTTCGCATAGCTAGCCAATCGATTGTTAGCAACGCGGTTGCTGTTGTGGAGACTAAAGGTAAAACCGCTTCAGCGTTCGCGGTTTCGGAGTCACGGTCTCATGTTTCTATTCGCATTGTTGTACTTATTTCCGAACACTTCTATTTTAGGAGTTTTAGTGTAAATTCTTTAAAGCTTATGACTTGTACTTACCGGGTTTTGGGAAGATGTGAAATGTATAGAGATTTATTTCAAAAAGCATTTAAAAGTTTTGATATTATGATTAAAGTTTACTTAATATTACACTTACCTAGTCCTTAAGACTAGGTGCCGTCACGATACCCAACAGAGAGAAATTGGATCGTGACAACGGCGCCAAAAATTGATCTAAGTCCAATTTAACACCTCAAATCAAGGTTATGAAAGGGTCGATTGCAATAATAGTACCCTAGAAGAGTCGGGGTCGATTTCCACAGGGAGCTAGTTTGACATACCTTGATCAAACCAACTTCAATCTCTAGGATGAACCCTTTAATTGGGATTATCAATCTCTCGATTGACCCAATTTCTTGTTAGCCAAGTCTTCCTAGACTTAGTCTCTCTTTCTCAAGAAGAGACCAAGTCAAATAGGCATGAACTAATATTTGCAACCATTAAATCCACAGATTAAAGCATGAACAAGACTAAATACTAAGCATTCAACCATAAACAAGCATTAAATTAAACACACATAAGGTTTACACATTGGTGTTGGGTCACAACCCTAGTAAAAATCTAGCTAATGCTTAAAATTGAAGAACTAGAAGAAGAAATGATAATTAAACTCATATTGTGAAATCAAAATGATAAAATCTATGTTAAAATATCCCAAAACATGAAAAATTACTAAAAGAAGTAAAGAGAAACGACTACTATATAGCTATTGATGTCAAAAGTTGACCTAAAATTGTGAAACTCGTCTATTTATACAGGGCTGGAAATTTCGGACAAGAATGCCCTTCTGGAGGATCTACAGCAGCATAATTCCATGTGCGGTCCGCAGATTTATTCAACTTGTCAGGACTGGAGATCTGCGGCCGCATAATTCTGATTTGCAGCCACAAGACATTCTTTCTACGGTCCGCAAGTTTGTAACTGCGATCGCACTCTACGCACTTTTACGTCTGCGGCCGCGCAATTCCCGTGCGGTTCGCATTTGTGAGGGACTTGGAACTTGGGACTTTGCACATTCTCTTAACTTTGTTCCTAGCCCAGCTTTTGCGGCCGCACAATTCATGTGCGGTCTGCACTTTGCACACAAGTCTGCTGGGCTCTCCTTCATCATATGCGGCTGCAGATGAAATTTTGCGGTCCGCACTTTATGAGTTTATGTGCCTTTTATGGCCTTGAGTTTAGATTACTCCTTTTTGTATTGGATTTCATCTCGGGAGTCCATCTTTCAATATTCCTGCAATTTAGCACATTTCATCAGTTTTCGGAAACACAATTAAAAGCTTTTAGACTAAAACGAAAGCTAAAAAGCCACTAATAAGTAGTCAAAATTCTCGCTTATCAATGTACAAGACTTGAAGGCCTTGAGAAGTATAAATACCTACTGCACTAGCTTTTGAATGACATACCTTGATCAAACCAACTTCAATCTCTTTGTTCTACTTCAAACAAAACATTGTAGTCTGCTTAGATTCCTTGTGTAACAAAGAAGAGGAGAGAGAGAAAGAAAAGAACACCGGTGAGACATTGTATCAATTATAAAGAGAAGAACGAGTGACATATATAACAACATCAACTCATATGTACTAAGTCACTTCATACTTAAAAGAGATCACCCTTGCAACCTAAGGGGACAGGACGTAG
This sequence comes from Nicotiana undulata, assembly GCA_005239495.1. Classification (NCBI taxonomy): domain Eukaryota; kingdom Viridiplantae; phylum Streptophyta; class Magnoliopsida; order Solanales; family Solanaceae; genus Nicotiana; species Nicotiana undulata. The sequence goes on from ML298691.1 coordinate 25,971, forward strand.
GATTCACTCTGAATCCGAACCAATATAAAAACATATTGTGTCATTTACTTTCTACAATTTATCTTTTACATTCTATACCTGAAAAGTCCAGCCAACTAGAACTCAAATTAGTCGACCACCTCGAAAAAGAAAAGAAAAATTACAATTTACCCCCCTCTTGTACTTTCAGTATGCACAACGAGAACCAGATAAAATATACTTCAGTTTGAGGAAGTACAATCTTTTTCCCCTGCTTCCCTTGTCTTATAAGTTAATTCCTTTGTTTTACACCAGATGTATTTGAATTGAGCAACTACGTATTACTTCCTAATTTATCCAATGGTCAACATCATGTATTAATGTTCATAGACGAAGCTCGAACCAATAACAATTAAGCAGTCAATAAAGCCGATATTTCCACATGCCAAAAAGATTTACATAAACAAGTTTGAGGGGCTAAGAAGAATTTCAGAACCTCAGCTATCCATATAATAGGCTTAAAATGACTTGTTAACAGGTAACTGCAGTTATGCATTGGTTGGTCAATAAACCAATTACGAGGGCATTGTTGCTAAACAAAGAATAAAAAGGCAAGTAAAAAGGGAATTCGTCCTGAGACAAATTAAAGGTGATATTAGCTTTCTATGAAGTTGAAGCTTTCAGTGTCAATGTTGGCAATGAATGACTATCATATGAGAACCTTACTAAATTAGGAGTGTCTAACTTAACAGCAACCTTACTAAACTTACTAAATCAGATGTTTAAGTTGGGCGCTTGAGATCTTCACAGTCTTGATCAATGTCGCACGCGCGACGAATTAAGTCAAACTTTTTTAGATTTTGTAGGCTGGAAAAAAATTTCTCTAACCATTTTTTAGTCATGGGCCTACAGCAAGTATGCCCAACTCAAACTCCAAAATTGTAATAGGAGCCAAAACTTTTATACAGAGATCTTCTGCTTTTGCTGATTTGCTAGAGTTTGATGCACAATATTACGAGCTTGGGTATGCGTTCAATTTTAACAACATACTAATTTGGAGACCAGAATATGCTAAAATTATCGGTATGTCAAATATAAATTTAGCTTTCTTTCCTTTACACTGTTTCGAATTAACCACTTTGCCATAAAATGGAAGGAAAGAAATAGTAGTACTTAATTACGAAGTTACTCTTAGAGCCCGTTTCGACATAAGAATTTTTTCACTTTTTCTCGAATTTTTTTTATTTTCTTCCGAATCAGTGTTTGACCATAAAATTTTCAATATTTACTTGAAGATGGATTTTGGAATTTTCGAAAATTTGAAAAACTTCAAAAAGCTTTTTTTTTCAAAATTTATACTCAGATCACTCACAAAGCTTCAAAAACAAGCCAAAATTATATTCATGTCCAAACACAACTTAATTTCTTTTTATGTTAAATTGCTCTCTTTTTCTTTTTGAATTTGTGCATTGGTATAAAACTTCCAGAAATTTTGCATTTTCTATTTATTACTTATATACTATTGCAAAAGTACGAAACTTTAACATTGAATTTATGTCGGTTGATTTTTCACTTTTTATTTTACTTCATTTGGTTACATTCTTTTATAGATTTATATGGCAAAGCTATTATAATATTTTGATTTTTAATCCCACTCGAATTGGTATCTGTTGTTATTTATTACTATGAAGTATTTTTACGCTTTTTTACCTTAATGTAAGTTTCAAGCATTTTGATCAACAATTTATGAAAGTAAATTGAAAGAACAATGATATTAAGAAAGATGCAAGATAAAACTTCGGTTGTCTAACTAGAGAATTGGTGCTCTCTAGCATGAACTCCCAATCCTATGAAACTTCATTCTCAATACCCCCTAATCACCAGAAAATATCTCTCAGCCTCTGCCAAAATAAGGCGGGGGAAAGTCGAAAACATCATTCAAGGATATGCTCATATCTTCATGCCCCATGAGTTTTGCTCCAATCATGAACCAATCCAACGAATATCTACCAGAAACCACCTCAGAGGAAGTAGAAGCACTGGAAAAATTGTTACACGCCCCCACACGAGGCATTAGTTTGATCACTCTTACGGAAGAGGACAAGCGACGAATTTATGAACCATGGACGAATTTATGACAAGATGGGTTGCTCTGATGGTAAGCACCCTCCACTTCCAACCTAGAGGTTGTGAGTTCGAGTCATCCCAACAGCAAGGTGGGTAGTTCTTGGAGGGAAGGATGCTGAGGGTCTATTGGAAACAGCCTCTCTACCCTAGGGTAGGGGTAATGTCTGCGTACACACTACCTTCCCCAGACCCCACTTGTGGGATTATACTGGGTTGTTGTTGTTGTTGGAAGTGTGCAATCATTGTCAAATTGTTTGGAAAAAGATTGCTACATCAATACTTAAGGAAACAAATCCAGGAATTTTGGAGACCAACGGAGGATGTTGCACTGAGTGACCTGGGGGAGGATTACTTTATAATCAAACTTACAAAAAAAAAATATGGACAAAGCTCTCCATCAAGGTCCATAGTTTGTAAATGGTCATTACCTTTCAGTGGCCAAATGGAAACCTAATTTCGTGGCTACTAAAAAAAAATTAACAACCTCAGCAATATGGATTCGTTGCCACAGCTGCCAACGGAATTTTACGATAGCAAAATCTTGGAGAAAATTGGCAACTCCATAGGTCGTTTACTAAAAATTGATGTTTGCACATCAACAACAATGAGGGGTCTCTATGCAAGACTCTGTGTGGAAATCCCTTTACAGTATCCGGTCCAACCCTACATCTACATTGGTACACACAAACAATATATACACTATGAAGGTGAAAACTGACTATGCACAACTTGTGGAAGACCGGGGCACACCTCTCCTCAATGTCCTTATGTCCAAAAACCTACTCTATGCCCAAACGAGGAGAACCATGAAGGAGAATGGAAAACCGTTAGTTTCAACAAAGGTAAGAGACAGAGTGCTAAAACCAATCCATCAAATAAAATTACTCCAAAAGAGAAGCAAGATGGCCCAGGTATCTCTGTAAACTTATTCAATGCTAGCACAGGTAAGTACATGGATACTCAAATCTTACAGTATAAATCAAAAGAAATGACTCAATCTCCTTCCTACAATGGTAGGAAAAATTCAAATAGAAAAATTGTGGACAATACCATTTTTTCGATCCAAAAGAGTTTTACCAGCCTAGAACATGAGCAAATGATTTTGGACAATAATCAAGAAAACGAAAATAAAAATTCCCCAAATAATTCTCATGCAAATAGACACTTGGACTCTTCAGACACTAACATGACCTACGTGGACTCCTGCGTGTCTATATTTAATAGCAAAGAAAATCGTGACATGCAAATAGATATGGCTGAAAAATATTATTAGCCCTACTAATAAGTTTAGTCCCACACGACAACCTAATAATTTAACTAAAGAGTCTACTCCTAATCCTCCTATAATCCTTACTACAAGTAACAATCTTACTAAAAGATCTGAAAATCTCAACCCCCCTAAGCATGCTGGCCAAATGGCCATCAATGAAACTAAAACAAACCAAATGGCCTCTTCCTATGTACACGGTAAAGATACTACATCTTTACACCATAGGCCTATAAATCTAGAAACTGACCATTCGGAGTCCATGCAAGAAGACAACCCAATCATTACCTCTACCACCAATCTCATCCCCTCCATTGACAACCCTAATATCACACATGCTCTCATCCCATTAAATAACACATGATCATCCCATAATGCCAAGAGCTACATCCTCTCACAAAAGGATACAGAGGTTAATCCAAATCCTAAGGAAACATAGAATTCACACGATGGAAAACCTACCTCGTTCCCCCACCACAAGCAGTAACTCCTCAGATCATCTATGTTCAACCCCTCACGCCCAAGACTATCAACCCCTCTCGTGGATGGAAATGGGGCTAATGCGCCATGCAGTCTCATTCATCATGCAAGTAAATGGCCAGGAATCAATAGTAATCCTTCAAAACACCCAATACCTAGCACAACTACTAACAGAAGGCATGAGGATTGCAATGAGCAACTATTGGAATCAAGTTTGGCTCAACAACATCCTTCATCCACCAACACCTTCGTTGAATCCAAACCTAGTACATGCAGTGAGGAATCAGTGGAATATGCCACCCCACTTCAACCGAATTCAACCCCAGAATACTCTTCCATACCTTCCCTTCTTCCCACCCGATGTTCTAACACAATTGAATCCTATCTTCATGCCTTGGGACACCAACAAACAGGCTCAGGAACAAACATTGAACCAAGATAATACACATGCACCACCACCATATCCCCATGCTATGCAAGAGCAAGGCCTGGAGGAGGCAGCAATGGAAGAGGAGGTAGAAGGACCCCTGAACCTAGGCTCATAGTGAGTCCTAGACTTCTCAAATCTAGACGGAGTAAATGTTTATCTCTTCATGGAGATGCAGGATAAGAGGCACGTGCTTAACTGTCCCCTAGAACTTTACAAGTGCTCAATGAACATCATACCACCTCAGGACCCAACTGTGGGCAACAGAGCAATGACACTTGTGCCATCTCTACGAAGGAATCCTATTTTTCTAGGAGGAGTAAGGGAGAATGGAGAACCGATGAACGTGAATATGAACCAATCAATGAATCGTCCAACTAATTTTATTATTTAGAATATACGTGGGGAGAACAATGACAACTTCAGAAGAAATTTTAGGGAGATGATTGATACTCACAGGCCCTGCATGGTAACCCTACTAGAAACTAGAATGGTTAACCATGAACAATGGCTTGATGATTTTGGGTTTTCTGAGCTGATCGAGGTTCCAGCGGAGGGGCAGTCAGGTGGTATGGTTGTTAAGTGGAACCACGAGGTAGTCACAGTCCACAATTTCATTCGTAGGAACTAGAAAATTCATGCTACAATTGAGGTATTACCCATACACAAAACTTGGTTATTTTTGTCTATTTATGCTAGCAATAATTATCAATATAGAAATATAATATGGAATAACTTAGAAAACATCTCTAACAATTATAACGGGCCTTGGATGATTGGGGGAGATATCAATGATATTTTAGGATCAAACGAAAAATATAGGGGGAGACCTATTAACAATAACAGGGAAGATCTTCTTCTATCAAAGACTAATAATTGTAACCTAATGGACTTAGGCTATAAAGGGTGTAAATACACTTGATCAAATCATAGACATAGAAATAAAGGTTTAGTTATGGAAAGATTGGACAAAGCCCTAGGAAATGAAAAATAATGTGATCTATTTCCAAATTACTCTATAATTCATATACCTAAAACCTACTCAAATGAAAACCCTATTTTAATAGAGCTTATCCCTAGATATAGACATAAACATGTTCAACCTTTTCGCTTAGAGACTTTTTAGTGTAGGCACCCGGATTTCCAACATCTTGTTAAATCGAATTGGCTTGGCAATGACTACTTCAGGGCCAGTAGATCTTTAACAAATAGTGTTAAATCCTGGAAAGATAGGACCTTTGGAGATATAATAAATAAAAAAAGGAAATTAATTGCAAGACTCCAAGGTATTCAAAATTCTAGGAACTACACTTGTAGCACCTTCCTCCAAACCTAGAATGTATTCTTAATAAAGAATATAATGACATTCTTAAGATTGAAGAGGATTATTGGAAACTGAGGTCTAGAATAATGTTGTTAAATGATGGGGATACGAATACCAAATTCTTTCACATATCTGCCTCAAATAGAAGAAGGAAAAATAAAATTACTTACTTTAAAGATGAGGCGGGAAATTGGATCAATGACCATCAATTAATCATGTCTCATATTTTAAACTACTATACAAATATTTTTACAACTTCACATGCATGCACTCATTGGAAGGACTTAGGGTTAACATGTTCTAGCTATCCCACAATTGACCTTAACTACCTAGATAACCCACAGTTAGATAATGAGGTCAAGAAGGCTATATTCTCCTTCAAACCTTTCAAAGCCTCGGGGCCAGATGGACTTCACCCTTTTTTCTATCAGAAATACTGGAACATCATAGGACAGTCAGTTACAAAGTGTTGCCATGATATCTTCAGCAAGCAAAAAATTCCTAAGGAGATCAATAAAACATACCTTTGTCTGATTTCTAAAGTACCAAATGCTAACAACATTAAAAACTTTAGACCTATTGGCCTTTGCAATACTATCTACAAGATTATTACCAAAATTCTTGCAAATTGTCTCAAACATTTCCTAGACAAAAGCATAAGTCCCTTCCAAGCTAGTTTCATGAAAAATAGAAGAGTCTCAGACAATGCTATAATAGTTCAAGAAGTAATTTCTAATCTGAAAAAAATCAAGGGCAAACATGTCCATATGATATTACAAATCGACTTGGAAAAGGCCTTTGACCGTATAGAATGTTATCTATCGTACCCTTAGGTTTTTCAACTTTCCACCGAAATTCTCCAAGCTCCTTCTTAGTTGGATCTCATCAAACACTATTGCAATCCTTGTGAATGGTTCTACCACAACCTTTTTCGAACCTAGTAGAGGAATTAGACAAGGTGATCCACTATCACCTTATATATTTATTCTTTGTCTAGAGATGCTATCTAGGTATATTGAAAATCAGGCCGACATTTGCAAGTGGGATCCAATCACCATAGGAAGGAAAAGCCCTAGCTTCTCTCGTCTATTTTTTACAGATGACTTGACACTAATGGCTAAGGCAAATAATCATGTTATGCCATTAAATCAGGCCTAGAATTATTTTGTTCTTTGTCTGGACAAAACATAAATCATACCAAGTCAAAAATCTTTTTCTCCCAAAACTCTAACCCCACCATCGTGAAAAGTATTATCAAAACTTAAGATATTAAGAGAAATGAAAGTTTTGGCACATACTTAGGTTTTTCAATATTAAATAACAATCCAAAGCCGGCTGATTACTAATTTATAATTGATAAAATGAGGACAAGACTTGCCTCTTGAAAAATGAGATTCATTAATATAGCTGGTAGAACCACCCTGGTTCAATCATGTCTAAATTTTATTCTTAACTATTATATGCAATACACTCTACTTCCAAAAAAGACCATTAAAAATATTGTCAAAATCCAGAGGGACTTTATTTGGGGTACCAATGAGAATAGGAAAAATATGTACCTAGTTAAATGGTCAAATGTCTGTCAACCAAAATCTACAGGGGGACTAGGCATCCATAGTACAAATGCTAAAAATATGACTAACTTTGCTAGCCTAGTTTGGAGACTTCTTACACATGCCACATCTCTTTGGGCAAGGCTGATTATTACTAAATATGGATGGAGATGTTCTAAAATGAACCAATCCTTTATTTGGAAGATTATCATCAAAGGGTTGGAATTATGTTCTAAAGGAATCACATGGTCACCCCACCTAAACTCTAACTTAAACATATGGGATACAAGATGGATCCCTAACTCACAAGCCTGAGAAGTTTAATTGAAGGCCCTATTATGCCTAAAAATTACAAACTAAAAATCAGAGATATTTATTCTGATCGTAAATGGGATCTCACAAAACTATCAATGGATATCCCTACTGAAATCCAACAAAACTTTCTTAAGGTCAAAATTCGAACAAAGGGATCCCTGAATGACATTCCTATATGGTCTCTTTCATCCAAAGAAATTTTTACTTCCAAAAGTTGCTATAGCCTAATTAAACCAAATATTAAAAATCAATTGGATTATGATTGAATTTGGTCTTTATCTTGCCCAAATAAGATAAAAAATTTCTTATGTCAATGTCTCCACAACAGGTTGCCTTGTAAAAAATACCTAGTCCGAATTGGGATCAATATTGACCCTCTATGTCCAATATGTGATATGAAGAAAGAAGAATCCATCATTCGCATTTTTTTTACTGCAAAGTAAACAAATCTTTTTGGAATAATATGGGTGAGTAACCTTTTATGATCCCACAAGGGAGCACTGGCTTGTTCAATTAAAAAAACAGGCTTATTCTATGAGACACAACATCCTCAATTGAAATTATTTCCCCCCTTTTGCTCTATGGGAAATTTGGACAAACATGAATGCAAATAATCAAAATAACTCGAGCCACTCTATTAACATAAACAATATTATTCAAAAAGTGGTGGAATTCAAGCTTCTCACGAAGAATAACCCACTGCCTATTGAAAGGATTCAATTACAAATCAAGTGGCAAAAACCTCCTAAATGATGGTACAAATTAAATGTCGATGCTAGTCATAAGGACTGCCAAAGTGGTCTGGGGGTATTCCGCAATGTAAATGGACGCTGGATTGTGGGATTCACAAAGTCCATACAAGCTAAGGGCTCATTGGAGGAAGAACTAAAGGCAATAAAGAAAGGACTCAAAAAAGCGCATGAGTGGAATTTATTCCCACTGATAGTAAAGACGGATTGCGCAGAGGCAATACAAACTATACAATGTGGTAATAGACTTTTTGATAATATTGTCAATGTTTGCACGTCGTTAATGTGCCAAGGGAAGGTGACGCTCCTCCAGCACACATTTAGGAAAGGTAACAATGTGGCTCACATCATGGCCAAGCCGGGAAGGACTCCAGGAAGGAAGAAAAAAAAAGTTTTTGTATCCCCTCCCAATGTTGTTGCTAATTCTGTAATGCATGATAAAGACAATCATCTTTGTTTTGTAAAATACCTATTTATGGATACTTGCAATAGATTAGCAAGCTTAGAAAATCAATATGTCCTACGCGGCACGAAACAAGGCCATAATTTAACAAACATTACGTAATTTATTATATATATAATGGTGTTCTTGAGTG
>ML298691.1:34873-55239 GCA_005239495.1 Nicotiana undulata
TATATATATATATATATATATATATATATATATATATATATCCTGTTTGCTCAAAACAAAAAAATCAATAATTTTATTAGTCTTCCCATTCTATAATAGATGGATGCTTTGACCTCACGTGGCTTGTTGTGCTTTGTTTGTGCTTTTCCTCATTTGATAGTTTCACTTTTCAAGTTATTATACATCTACCCTAATTTTCTTTTCTTATATTTATTCTTTTTAATGAGTTTTTGAGAAATTTGTATATTTCCTATCAATCATATTTTATTGTTTTTATAAAAAATTATGATGGAAACTCGAATTAACTCAAACTGGAGTCACTTTTAATAAATTTTACCATTAAAGGGTATTTTTCGGTATAAATTCAGATTAATCGCCGGGTGAAAACCAAAAAAAGAAAAAAAAAAAAAAAAAAAAGAGAGGAGAAAATCACCTCTTTATTCTATTCTCTTTCTTTTTTGGCCCTTTGTTGCGTTTTTCTCCATTAGATTCTGCGCCTCTCTTGACTTTGCCTCTTGTTGTATTCCATCATTCATTGTACACTATTTTTCCTCCATCCAATCGATCTCTTTACAAACCCCAAAAACTATTTTGCAATTAATCAGCTATGGCGCTTGGCTCAGGAGGATCTAGTGTCGTGGGTGAGACGTTTTTTCCAATTCTGCCCTTGATTTTTATCTCAAATCTGATCATGGGTTGTTCTTATTTCTCTCTTTATTGCATGTTTTATGTTTATATCTTATGGATATGTACTTATCAATTAATTATTTTGTAGTCTTATATCTCTGTTCTCTTAAAAATTAGAACTTTGCAATCTTCTTTTAATTATTTATCATGTGAGTTTTTTTTTTCTTTTGGCTGAACCCAGTAATTGTAGTGAGGTATTAAGATGAAAATTTTCATTAATTGACCTTTATTTCATGTGTGGTATTGGTAAAAGTTAGTCTACTCCCTGTTGGATAACTATATTTTTGTGTGTTTGTGTACATCTTTGGTTGTGGAGTGGATGTTGTGTTTTTCAGTAAATAGTGTTCAGTAAAGTCATCTCGGATTTGTTAAAAAGAGTGCTTATTACAGAAAAATTCCAGTTAAGAGTTTGGATTTCCAGATCTTACAATGTTCAATTTTAGATGAGTATTTGGACAATGCTAGGGGCTGAGAGCACGTTTAGCTTAGCTGATAAGCACTTTCAATGTCTAACAATTGCCTAAATAAGCTAAAAAGAGCTTATAAGCTGACCCAAATACCCTCTTATTTATGTGACAGTAGCTTTTAATTTGTCTTACCTAGTGACAGTGTTAAAAACACATTTTATCAATGTTTGATCGGTATTAATTTTCAGGCATCTTTTGTTTCCTCCTCTTTCGTAGAAGCATTTAGATACCCCCTCCCTCGCTATGAGGGAGGGTGAGGATTTTGGACAGGTTCGGATGAACCCATAAGATATGCTATGCATCATCATAATTTGTTAATTCACAAGCATAGAGAAGGAGAATTTGGGCTTGGGAGCACATTTATGTTTAAATACAGTGCATGCTACGTTGAATGGCATATCGCAGTTGCAATGTACTTTTTCTTGTTGAGTCTAAGACCCTAAGGGGCTTTCTGGTACTGGGATAAGGATATTAATTCTGGTATAAAATTGGGGATTATAGTTATCCCATGTTTGGTTGTGGGTATTAGCTAAACAACAAAAGGGGAGCTGCCTACCATATCGAAGATGTTAGATAAAACTTTGTGGTTGTTCTTGGCAGGTAAACTATAGGTCAAGGTTCAAGTTCTGTAAAAAGCCTCTTTGCAGAAATGCTAAGAGAAGGCTATGTACAGTAAACAGCCACCTTCCCCTTACCTCTGCTCTAGCTGTGAGCATTTGAGGCAAAGGGTAACTCCTTTTATTAAATGAAGAACCCTCATTCAAGCCACTTGCCATATATTCAAAAGTCTATTTTTTCCACTGAAATGAGAGTTGGTGATGGAGCCTAAGATTCAGTTGCATTTGAAGTGGTACTTTTCTGTGAGCTTATTAGGTCATTGGAACTAGGGGTGTGCATTCGAATCGGTTTATCGATAAATCGAATCGATTATTTGTTATCGGTTTATCGATATCGGTTTATCGATTTATCGATTTCGATTTCGATTTCGAAATTTTCCTTATCGATTTATCGATTTCGATTTCGATTTTATCCTTTTCGCTTATCGGTTTATCGATTTATCGATAAACCGATAAGATATACTAAAAAGATAAATATACCCTTATTTTATAATACCATTTACTTTACCCTAAGTCCCTAACATAATTTTATTGTATTGCTTAAAATAGTTAAATAATATATTAATTGCCTGACTTGTTAATATACATTCTTATTTTTTTTTTTATTTTTTATTTTTTATTTTATTTTTTATTTTTTATTTTTATTTTTTATTTATTTTTTATTTTTTATTTTTTATTTTTATTTTTTTAAATATTTTTTTTATATATATATTCTTATTAGAATTTACTAATCTTGGCAAAGAAGCTTCCACCGACGATGTTTGCTAGAGTTAGTTAGCTGCTATGTAAGTTCTCCATTTTAAATAATATACTTGTAAAAGAATGTGATGTATTACAAAGTTCTTAATATTTTTCTTAATTTCTTCCATGTTTAAAGGTTAGTAGTTTCAGCAAGGGATATCACATTTAACGAATGATCATATTTAAAACTCAAGAGAATGAAATTCAAATTAATGAAAAACAGAATTAGCCTTGATGATGTATTTTTTTTTATACCGTTGGAGTTTTGGTGGCATACATTTGATCCTTTACTTTAGTTTCGTTGCGTGTGCTTGTTGACACAATTTTTATTTTATAAACGGTGTTCGTCTTATTTTAGCTTCTTTTATCCATATTAGTTAGGCGTGTTTATAGCGATATACGTTTCGTGGAATCCCACAAATTTTCTTATTGGTGTAATCGATAACCGAATCGATAAGCCCCAAAAATCGATAAATCGAAATCGAAAAAATCGAAACCTTATTGAAACGATAACGATAAGCATATGTACAAATCGATAATCGATAAGCAATTATCGATAAGGGTCAAAATCGAATCGATAAATCGAATGCACACCCCTAATTGGAACTGCTACTGTGATTTGACATACGGTAACTCCTTCAACTATTTGGATCTGGAAATGATAGGAACAACAGTAATGGTCAATGATCCTAGCACTCACCTTTTGTACTGTCATTAGCCTGTACATCTACTTGGGAGTTGGAAGCATCTGCAACGTTATGGATTCTTGGTTTACTTCTGTAAATCCTTCACTTACCAAAAATTTTAATTCCTTGCAGTCCCTCGGAATTTCAGATTACTTGAGGAACTTGAACGCGGTGAAAAGGGTATTGGAGATGGGACCGTGAGCTATGGGATGGATGATGGAGATGATATATATATGCGTTCCTGGACTGGCACCATTATTGGTCCTCACAATGTTAGCATTCTTTTCTCTTTCCTAGTTCCAACCATCTCTATGTTTGATTTACATGGCTTTGTATGTGAGAGTCAATAAGTCAAATAAAATCTTTACTCTATCTGCTATTGTGTTTACTATCACATTACCTTTTTTTCATCATTTTGGTGTATTTTTTTTCATGTTTACAGTCCGTTCATGAAGGTCGCATTTATCAGTTGAAGTTATTCTGCGACAAAGATTATCCAGAGAAGCCACCAAGTGTCCGATTCCATTCTCGAGTTAATATGACGTGTGTCAACCATGAGACAGGAGTGGTGAGCAAATCTAGTATTAATATGTTGCTAAAATTGATGCATCACTGTTGTTATCAAGAAAATTTATGCAACACTGCATTATCATAATAATACCTGGAAACCCAAAATATAATACTCCCTCTGTTCCAATTTATGTCAACCTGTTTGACTGGGCACGAAGTTTAAGAAAAAATGAAGACTTTTGAAATTATGGTCCTAAACAAGTCTAAATGGGGCCAATAGTATTTATGTGGTTATAAAAGTTTCTCATTAAGGGTAGAATTGTAAGTTTAAGTTAAATTGTTTCCAAATTTAGAAAGGGGTTCTTTTTGGAACGGACCAAAAAGGAAATAGGTTCACCCAAACTGGAACGGAGGGAGTAATGATAATCTGATTTTGCCTTTCCATGGTGGAATTTAGTACTTGCATAGTTATTCCTTCTTATGACATTCCATGTAGAAGGGAATCATTGAGGATAGGAGGCAATTGTACAATGTATCGTGCTCTGGGATAAAGATCTTTCTCTATTGCAGATCAGAGATGCAGAAAAAATTGATCATGAATTTTTTTTGGAAAACTGCGGTTACATTGTTTCCATTGTAGATTTACTTTTGATGTCCTTGATGTGTAGACTCCGAATATTCAATTTCATATTTTTAGTTATTCATTTATAATTGCCTTTAGATGTGGCTCTTATTTACGAAGACTCGAAATTGATTCTGTGTGGAGGTTGAGCATTAGGGTTGTAGACTTGTAGGTTAGGAGGTAGTTGAGTATCTTTCTACTTCGAACGGAGGGTGAGGCTAATTTGATAGGGTTGATCTTAGACGGCTAGTGGTTAATGTTGTGTTCACACTATCTTTCCGTTTTTCATAGCACCAGGCCTTATTTACTTGTTATTGTTATTGCATGTCATTTATTTTCTGGTTACTATGTTGCTAATATTATTTCTATGGTTTCTATTGACGGTACTGAAATATTGTATCTTCTCGTCTTTTCCGTCTTCTTGAGCTAAGGGTCTATCGGAACCAGCCTCTTTGCCCCATCAGGGTAGGGATAAGGTCTGCGTACACACTACCCTTCCCTAACCCCACTTGTGGGATTTTAATGGGTTGTTGTTATATTTTCCCAAAAACTTTATTCCTTGGCTCATTCATCCTTCTCAATGCATGATTACCGGCTAATGCAAAATGATCTTTTCCAGTTTAGAGCTTTCGATCCAGACAACATTCTGGACTTCTGTTCTCTGTGCTAAATGGGGTTTATTTCAACTTGTGTGAATAACATCACAGACATTTCTTACGCGATACTTTGTATACCAACCTAATTTACATTCTTCTGTTCATGTTTGTATTTTCTCCCGCTTGACCTGTTGCTTAATAAAATCGATGAACCCGTTGATGAGAAGCAACAACACTGTCTTCTTGATACAGGTGGAACCAAAAAAGTTTACTTTACTTTCAAATTGGCAGCGAGAGTACACAATGGAAGACATACTGGTTCAGCTGAAAAAGGAGATGGCTGCTCCTCACAATCGCAAGCTAGTTCAGCCCCCCGAAGGCACCTATTTCTAGCACAAGGACGATATATAGGTCCAGTCAACTATGTGCAAAATTGTGTTGCTGTGTCATGACATTGGAACTTAAAATTTACAGGGGAGTGCCTTTAATGGCTTCTCTTACCTCCAATGGCATCTTGATCACTTGTGCTTCATCCTTTATGAACTTTGTCACTGTGTGCTGTTTGATTAATGAGATTTAACGTATGTCAAATATTTTACTAGTAATAGGGTCTTGTGCTGTCTGAATCATTTCTTTGCCTTTTTTGTTTCTCTGCGCTTTTTGCTTTTGTCATTTTAAAACAAGTATAATAGTTTTCTGTTCTTAATGCTGTCTTATTTCCCCTTTATTCTTTCTTGCATATGTATTCTGTATGCTTGGCTACAGTGATAAGCGCGACTGGTTCTTAGCCAGATTATCATCAACTCCCCTTTGATTGCTGAAAGTGGAAGTATCAATTGCATGAAATAAGCTCTTGCATTCTCACTGCTGATTAATAAATGTTGTATGAGTATTTTCAGACTCCTCATCCCGAAAATATATACAATCTGCTAATTTGAAAAGAAGCACCCAATTTGGAAATTTCAGGCTTCTAAATCATCACCATAAGTAACTGAAAATGGCTGTTAGCGATGTAAAAAAATGTCCCTAAAGAACTGACTATGTCCCTACAAGTCAATGTGGTCGTTAATAAGTCAATAATGACTGGCACTAGCTTGCCTTTTTGAATTGGGGCGCTACAGATTTGGCAAATGATCAAAGAGTTTAAATCAGTCTTACGATGTCATATAATTGTGTCCAACAGGATTTTGTTTATGGGTGTTCTGTGAACTACACTTTTTCTTTTTAAATCAAAAGTCCATCATCATGATGGGGTTAGGTAGACCCCAATCCGTATATAGCCAAAATAATAATTACACGGAGAGGACATATACCTTTGCCTCCCATACAAAGTGTCGATTGTACTTGAGCGATGTCACGACCCAAATCTAATCATGTCGTGATGGTACCTATTGTATTACAAGGTAAGTTTATTTCCCAAATATTACTACTAATTTAATTATAAGAATTTAATAAATATTTCCAATAGTTCAATTTCTCATAAACTATACCAACTCTAAATATAAATATAGAAAATACAGAAACGAGCCTCAAACATCGGGGTGTCACTAAGTCATGAGCGTCTAATACTATGAACTATGATATATAACTGTCTAATTGCCAATACATTTCAAAAGAATAAATGATGAAAGGAGTAACAAGGCCCTGCAAGGCTAGCAGCAACCTTGCAGTCTCCAAAAATAGCCGGCCTGAACTCAACGTTCGTCGCGCTCTAACTCACCTGGATCTGCACATAAAGTGCAAGGTGTAGTATGAGTACACTTGACTTAGTAGTAACAGAAATAACTAAGGAACTGAGTAGTGGTGACGAGCTAAGTAAACAATTCAATTATTTATTTATCACAATTTAAAATAAACAGAAATAACCAGATAAATTCCATCAACTCAATAAATGCTACAAAAAAATTAACAGGTGAAATGCAGCAACAACAAAAGCAATGAAACCTCACAACAATGTCACTCCATCACTCAGCACTCAACACTCAACACTCAATAGGTATCTGCGCTCACTAGGAGTGTGTACAGACTCCGGAGGGGTTCCCAAAGCCCAAGCGCTGTGCACGAAAAACTCACGTGCTGCACGGACAGCTCACGTGCCATAATATCAATACCTGGATCTGCACGGTCAACTCGCGTGCTACGCGGACAATTTACGTGCTATGGTATCAATACCTGGATCCGCACGGTCAACTCACGTGCTACGCGGACAACTCACGCGTTATGGTATCATATCATATCACATATCTCACAACAGGCCCTCGGCCTCACTCAGTCATGAACCTCTCTAGCCCCGCCATCATCAACAAATAAGGGGACACAACCCACATCAAGTATCACAGCATATTAGCAAAATAATAGAGACTCAGGTAAACATGTACAATAATTTCTATTATTGAGTGCAAATAATGTAAGCATGAATAAAGCCTAAGCATGATCTCGAACATGAAGGCAAACAAGTTCAACAACAAGTAAATACATAACCACAGATAATAGCCATTAGGCCTCACAGCCTCACGGGATGGACCAAGTCTCAGCTCGCGGTGCACACCCACACTCCCGTCACCTAGCGTGGGTATCACCTCCACACAATCACATGATATCAAATCTACGGGTTTATACCCTCAAAACCAGAGTTAAAATTGTTACTTACCTTATAACGAAAAATCCTACTCTGGGATGCCCTTAAACAACCGAGCGAAGTGCAATTGCTCAAAACGACCGGTCAGGTCGTTACATCCTCCCCCACTTAAACATACTTTCGTCCTCCAACGTGCCGAGAGTTGTTCTCAAAACCATCAAACCACCGCATAACCTTACCTTGCACAAACCCGGGGGTGATCCCATGGCACCCCTATCCAATGTAGGTCCGATAACCCAATATAAGAGAAATTTCTTAATTCAACCAAACCCACCAGCCTTGGAATCAAATTTTCACTCATTTGAAATTTCTTATAAGAACTGAATCCTGCAACCTACATACTGTATAAGTCTGAACAAGATGTATCAAGTCACAAATCAAACACTCATTAGTCCTTGCTACATCTCAAGTAAACCCTTCTCGTCACATTCGATCAATCCGAACACAATCTCGCAGTCAAATCATACTCGCCAAATAGACATCAAATCACAAATACCACTAATAGGGACACCAACAGACATATAAGCACATGCTCACACAATCGAAATCTTTGTACTCCAGCTACAGACAAAACCCGACCTCAAGTCCTCCAGACTGGCCCAACATCAACACACAAAAATCACATCTCGCACCTCATCTAGGGAATCACAAGCCGTCGATGCACAACTGATACCGACCTCTCATGTGAGCATACGAATGCGTGGAAGGAATTCAAAGAGTTACACTTCAAGCTGAATCAATACCGCACGATAAGAATTCAAGAATGTGAAATTTTCCTAAAGGTTCTGCATCCTCTCGAAAATAAGTACATACGTCTCCGTACCGATCTGCAAGACTCTAATAAACCCGCTCATGACTCGTGAGACCTATGTAACCTAGACTCTGATACCAACTTGTCACGACCCAAATCTAACCATGTCGTGATGGAGCCTATCGTATTACAAGGCAAGCCTATTTCCCAAAATATTACTACTAATTTGATTATAAGAATTTAATAAACATTTCCAATAATTGAATTTCTCATAAATTATACCAACTCTAAATATAAATATAGAAAATACGGAAACGAGCCCCAAATATTAAGGTGTCACTAAGTCATGAGCGTCTAATACTATGAACTAGGATATATAACTGTCTAACTGCCAATATAGTCCAAAACAATAAATGATGAAAGGAGTAACAAGGCCTTGCGGACGCTAGCAACTATCTTGTAGTCTCCAAAGATAGTCGGCTTGAACTCAATGATCGCCGCGCTCTAATTCAACTAGATTTGCACATAAAGTGCAGGGTGTAGTATGAGTACAACCAACTCAGTAGTAATAGAAATAACTAAGGAACTGAGAGTAGTGACGAGCTAAGTAAAATAATTCAATTATTTTTTTATCACAATTTAAAATAAACATAAATAACCAGATAAATTCCATCAACTCAGTAAATGCTACAAAGAAATTAACAAGTAAAATGCAGCAACAACAAAAGCAATGAAACCTCACAACAATGTCACTCCATCACTCAACACTCGGCCCTCGGCACTCGCGCTCAGCACTCAACACTCAACACTCAATAGGTACATGCGCTCACTAGGGGTGTGTACAGACTCCAGAGGGGCTCCCAAAGCCCAAGCGCTATGCACGGAAAACTCACGTGTTGCACGGACAAATCACGTTCCATAATATCAATACCTGGATCCGCACGGTCAACTCACGTGCTACACGGACAACTCACGCGCTATGGTATCAATACTTGGATCCGCACGATCAACTCACGTGCTACGCGGATAACTCACGCGTTATGATATCATATCACACATCTCACAATAGGCCTTCAGCCTCACTCAGTCATGAACCTCTCTAGCCTCACCATCATCAACAAATGAGGGGACATAACCCACATCAAGTATCACAGCATATCAGCAAAATAATAGAGACTAAGGTAAACTTGTACAATAATTTCTATGACTGAGTGCAAATAATGTGAGAATGAATAAAGCCTAAGCATGATCTCTAACATGAAGGAAAACAAGTTCAACAACAAGTAAATACATAACCACAGATAATAGCCATTAGGCCTCACAAGCTCACGGGATGGACCAAGCCTCAATCCCTCACGGTGCACACCCACACGCCCGTCACCTAGCATGGGTATCACCTCCACACAATCACATGATATGAAATCTCCAGGTTTATACCCTCAAAATCAGAGTTAAAACCGTTACTTACCTTAACATCGAAAAATCCTACTCCGGAATGCCCTTAAATAACCGAGTGAAGTAAAATTCTCAAAACGACCCGTCGAATCGTTACAAGCAATCTATTGAATAGATGAACAATATGAGACAGTCTCACATTAAGAACCACAACAATGTTGATAGTGCACCTACCTTCTATCAAATACACTACACACAAGTTTATCAGCAGACTTCTAATCATAACAAGTTCAAATGATGCCATAATCAACTGTGAACTGATTTTTCTTTCGCTTGATCCTTAGGTAGGGTAGGCCATCTTGTTCTAACTTCAAAGAAGCTCTAACTTGTCTAGGAAGTAAAACAGTTTCATTGAAGATATGAAATGAATGTCCTTGTATTTTCCCCAAAATTAACTAATTGATCTGCCACCACATTGCTTTCTCTATATGTATGTGCAATGCAGAAGGTACCTGTGTCAACACATTCTTTGATCTGCTCAAGCATATGTTTAATTTGCTAATGAGGTCTCATCTTTTTGTTAATCATATTCACTAACAACAAAGAGTCTGATTCCCCCAACACATTAGAAAATCCGTATTACCTGCATACTTTAATTCCATGCAATATAGCCTTTGACTCAGCTACATTATTACTACACCGTCCATAACAATCTGAGAATGCCAGGCTCATAACTCCTTCATGGTTTGATAATTCCACCTTCTCTGGCTGAGCCAGGATTACCTTTACTACAATCATCCACATTCAGTTTAAACCATCCCAATCGACGTCTTTCCCATATGATCACATGGGAATGAAATCTTTGTTGAACATTCTCTACAACTTTACATTTGTCAAACCAAAGTTAAGCAAATTGAATTTACGGGAATTGACTATTCAAGATCTAGGTCATTGTATTGGTGACTTGCTTTATGTATACCAACCTGACATATGCTTATTATCAAACCTTGCATCGCATCTACTCATCCAGATATTCCAGCAAATCACAGAAGGTAGACATCAGCAACACATCATGTACTTCATTTCTAGCTTTCGTCAACCACCAAGTCATAAGAACTCGTCTAAGCTGACCTTGGCTAACTTTGATACCAAGTCATAAGACCTTGTCTAAGATGACTTTGTATACTGTGAACTACACTATAAACGAAATACTTCATGAACATTTAGGAAAAGCCTCATTCTTTCATGTCTTTAAGAGTTAATTCCTCGTATGGTCATTTAACCTACTAAAGTCACGTTTTTATTTTTATTTAGATAATAAAAACACTCAAGTTATCTTATAAAGTCACTTTAGCCGGAGAAGTGATATCTCCCGTTGAAAAAGTGACGTCTCTCACAAAGTCAAATGATCCAACATCCACATAGTTGTTGTCTCTGTGATTCTCGTTTACCAGTTTTCAAGAATTAATATTATTTTTTAAAGCTGTAGGTTACGGTAATTTGGCTTAGTATTATAAAAACATGATTTGTGATTTTCATAGAAAAAATTTGGCACCTAAGTTAAAAGAAAGAAAGATAGAAATTTAGTAGAGAACCAACTAAGAAAATTGAAAAATATTTCACGATTAAAAAATACCTAATCAATTTAAGACTTTATTGCCCCAAAACAATAAGAACAACCCTTAAAGTAAGCAATCCCTTTGTAAGTTCGCCTTAACAAGTTTAAGCACCAACTAAGGAATTCGTCCTCGTAAAGGAGTTCATCAAGATATCAATAACAAGCTAGCCCAAACTGAGAGCCTTAATGGTTATTTATACTAGGGAGCTAAGTATTACAAGTATAGTCACCAAGTACAATATATGTCTTTAGTTATTGGTCAATTTGTACATATAGCCATATGAAAGTAGCCTCCAATTGAAATCCAGCGTTCGATGACTATTTAGATTTGTATTAGCAACACATGCCCCTGAACTTGGACCTCAACCTCGACCCCGAACTGAAACCCATGACCCTAAACCTGGACCTCAACCCCTACCCTGATCCCGAACCCGATACTCGACCTAGATCCCAAGCTTAACCCGCGACCCTGATCGGATGACCCCGTCCCTGAGTGACGACCTCGACCATGATCCCGACTCAAACTAACCCAAGAATTGGCATGTCCCTTCCCCCAACCTAGAACCAACCCCGTCCCTAACCTTGAACACGACCTCGACTATGAACTTGACCCCAACTTACACTTCGACCTCTACCCCCGACCTGACCACGGTCTTGACCCGTACCTCAATTGCCAACCCCAAACCCGATCCAAACCCCAACCTTGGACCCCTACCCTACTCCTAATCCTAATATTGATCCCAATCTCGACTCCAATTTGGACGATTGTGACCCGCGACCTAGGGCCTTACCTCGACCCCAACCCAAACCTCGATCCTGGCCCGAACCCCGACCCCTATGTAGACCACGATAGTGAATCGGACCTTGACTCTTATCCCAACCCGTACGATCATGATCCCCCACCTTGACTCCCAACCCCAGGCGTTGACCCCTAATTTTGACTCTGACCCAAACATGACCCCGAACATAAACTCGACCCCAACCCTGATCCTGAATATTAACCTGACCTTGCTTCATACCATGACCACAACCCCCAACCACTGAATACAAACTCGAACCCCTCCCACTTTCCTGGATCCCGAACTCCGATATTGACCCGACCCCTATTTTGGACGTCGACCGTGCCCCGATACAAAAATCGAACATGACATCAGGATCCCAACCCCCTCACTTGACCTCTGACTAAGACCCCTGTCTCCAAACTCGGAGTCGATTCTTGGACCCATTTCTCTGATCTTACCCCTTACCCCAACCTCGAACCCCCGGATTCGACCCCGACCTTGAACCAAGACCAAACCTCCGACCTTGACCTCGAACCCCACCTTTCGAACCTCACTTACCCCATTTCCTCGCTCCTCTCCCAACCCTCACTAATTACATCTCTTATAGTGTTAACATATTTCTACTTACTGACCAAACACTAGAAAATAAGAAAAATTACTTCATTTCGGTAAATATTTTTTGTGGATAACATTTTCTTCATACCAAATACACTATTAGAATTAGTTATTCTTCTAGATTACAATTTTATTCATTATTTTGGCACCGTTCCCACATTTTATAGAATTTTGATTTCGGGATTAGCAATGCATGGTTGTTTATTACTTTTATACCACATTCTGAATCATTTCTCAGAAACCTTTTGAAAAATTTAAGGTTAAAAATTATAAATAAAAGTTATTCTAATTCATCTAGTTTAAACCAAATACATATTTTATATTATATGTATATATCTCACGTTTAATCCAATCAACTAAACATCTATACATAAAAGTGTTTCTAATAAGCAATCTCATTATTATTCAATGTGAGTACCTATTTATTTTTTCCATTAGGAGTATCTAATTATTTAAATTGATTAACAAATCCCCAATTTATAAATTACGTTGGAAATGGAAAAATCAGCCTACCATCACACCAATTTGAATTCCAATAGCAAGAAAATCAAAAAACAAAATAAACATATGTCATCTTACTTCACATCCTGGCTTCTCCCATCATCGCGGACAACCGTACGATCTGTGTCGACTTCAATTGTCATTAATGTGTTTACTCATATTAGAAGCGCATTAAATCAAAATTCATATGTATTTTTCGATACAGTATTTCTGAGGATATTCTTTAACCTTCTGAAGTTAACCCAAGTTGAATCAGCTTCAAGTTCTCGATCTTAGCTTTGACAAGAACACCCTTGTCTATTGGGAGATTAACTTTTCTGATTTATGAACCAAGGAGATAACTTTGAAAGGATCAAGAAAGATGGTGTTCGTTCATCTAATTTCGCACTATGCATGGGTTACTCAGAGTTGTTTTCTTAATATCAAAGTCAAGGCACGCGTACGTATTTTCCAAGATAATTATGATTTCGTCTATCTTCTTAAAGTAGTTTTACTAAAAATAAGAGTTGTCTGCGACTTTCAACTTGTTTCTAAGAGAGGTGAAGAAAATACCTATGACGTCAAACATTTCATGGAATCCAAAGGCATTCATGGTGGCCTGAGCAACATAACCCAAGATCTCCAGGTTGTCAGAGTTGGTGACACACACAATGTCAGCTCTAAGAGCCATCTTACTTGAGTTTTCCAAAAGCTGAGAGATAATTTTTTTTCATGGTGGTGAATCTTTAAATGAGCAAGTATGCTCACGAATCTTTAATGAGCAAGTATGCTGACAAGGTATGCGAATGCACAGATTAAATCTTTGAAGTCCATAGAATATTTTAATTATGTCCTTAGTATAGTTAGGCTCAAAATAGTACATAGTTACAAAAGAAGTTTCTAATGATGTTAAAAGGACTTGTAGTAGAAAGCTTAAGTCAACGGTTCTTACTAGAAGCAGGCTATTTGGAGGATTTGAGGGTCTAGCTACTTGAAGACTCTCTCAAGGTTACTGCTTCACATAGTGTCAAATAAATTGCCTCACATTCACGATGTGTTAATTAACAGAGCTAGTTCTTCAGAAGAAGTTTAAAGCATCAATTTGTTTCCAAGGTATCTATGATCTTTTGCATGCGATCTTCGATCAGTTCCTTAAAAAGTAGAATTTTTTTTATACAAGCATTTATGAAGTCAAACATATAATGGAATGATAGATCTTTCATAGTGAGTTGAACACCATAGCCAAAAATCTCGAGGCTACAAGAGTTCGACGTCTCACACCACGCCAACGCATTTTCCAAATGCTTTGGGGCTCAATATTTCAAGGTAATGAAGCTTCAATGAGCAGTTACATCGTCAAACTTCACGTATACATAGATTCATCAAATTATATTCTTTAAAATCTTGATTCTTTTAATTATGTTCGACATATATTGATTCTTTTAGTATAATTAGGCTAGAAGACTTGGTCATTCGAGTTTTTGGTCGAAAAATGCCTTGTTTTTAATAGAGGTCGGGCTTAATAGATCAATTGCGACTAGAGGCGATTCGGTAAAATTAGTGACTTAGCAAAACTTTAATAAAATGTTTGAATTTACACAATAGAATTCATATACGTTTATTTTAATTTTTTTTAATGGTGATATTCTAACCATCTTACCTGCATATCTATCATTGACAAAGACTTGTGCAATATTTTAAAAATATTCAAGTTTAACATAATATTTTTTTTAAATTATCAGCAAGTCTATTAATCTCATTTTTATTTGCCTTGGCGATGGATGTACTGTCGCGACACATCCAAAGGGAGGTGCTTTGGTGCATGCTATTTGCCGACGATATAATGTTGATTGACGAGACGCCGAAGCGGAGTTAATGCGAGATTGGAGGTTTGGAGACAGACCTTGGAGTCTAAAGGTTTCAAACTGAGTAGAACCAAGACAGAATACTTGGAGTGAAAATTCAGTGACGGGATCCATGAAGCAGACGTAAAGGTTAAGCTTGATGCTCAAGTTATCCCCAAGAGAGCGAGTTTTAGGTATCTCGGGTATATTATCCAGGGTAACGGGGAGATTGACAAAGATGTCACACATCACATCGGAGCGGGATGGATGAAGTGAAGGCTCGCTTCCGGTGTTTTATGTGATAAGAATGTGCCGTCAAGACTTAAGAGCAAGTTTTATAGAGTGGTGGTTCGATCGGCTATGCTGTATGGGGCTGAGTGTTGGCCAGTCAATAACTCCCACGCGCAGAAGATGAAAGTAGCAGAGATGAGGATGTTGAGATGGATGTGTGGGTGTACCAGGAGATATAGAATTAAGAATGAAGTTAACCGGGACAGAGTGGGAGTAGCCTCCGTGGAGGACAAGATGCGGGAGTCGAGGCTCAGATGGTTCGAACATGTTAAGAGAAGAAGCATTGATACTCCTGTCAGGAGGTGTGAGAGGTTGGCCATGGAGAGTTTGAGAAGAGGTCGAGGTAGGCCTCAGAAGTACTATGGAGAGGTGATTAGACAGGACATGTCGCTGCTTCAGCTCACTGATGACATGATCCTTGATAGGACTGTGTGGAAGTCGAGGATTAAGGTAGAAGGTTAGTGGGTAGTTTTTAGTTGTTCACAGATAGTCTTAGTAGCATGCATGTCCTTTCATATTCTTAGATTTTTATTACGTTATGTGGTTTTGTTCGCCTCAAGTATTGTATTCCCTGTTGCTATTATTTGGTACTACTTACCTTTATCTCTCCCTATTTCTTTTCTCTTCTTTCTTTCTTCCTTCCTTGCTTTCCTCTTCTTCTTCTTATCCTTCCTGAGCCAAGGGTCTATTGGAAACAACCTCTCTACCTGCATTAGGTAGGGGTAAGATCTGCGTACAAACTACCCTCCCTAGACCCCACCTGTTGGGATCATACTGGGTTTGTTGCTGTTGTAAGTAATGTCAAAAATATTTTTATATATTTGTAATAGTTCAAATCTATTTTAAAATTAAACAAGATTGGCTTGCAACATGTTTTTTTCAAAATTTTCTTTGTCTAGTGTTATCAATTTTTTACCACATACAATATGGATAATTTTATATATTTGAATAGCATCTATTTTGAAGTAAAATTATTGTTTGGTCTGCCTGGCCCCGTCAATTCTGGGGCTTTCGGCAATTGCGTTAGTGATTTTGGGTTTAAGACTTTGCTTGCTAGAGACGATGATAAGATAAAGTTCTCGAATAGCCCGTAGACTGGATCCATTAACTTAGTATGCAGAGGATATATGATTGGCTTTGTAATTATTAAAACTTAGACATAGTAAAAATACTAGCACATTGCATTTCCCCCCCTCCTGTTTGTGTTAAGGCCTTCTGCAATATATTGCTGTCAAATAATGATCATATGAGATTATATATATATATATTGAGAAACGTATTAAAGCTTTGACATGATCTCAACTGTGTACCTGTTTGATATGATTATATGAATGATTCTAATATGATTTTATAGGTGTGTGGAGTTCATATTTACCTTATCTCGAAAGCAGACTATAAATATCTGATGGAATTACTTTTTATTGAAAATATGTTCAATTTCGTTCTTGTACCTTTGGTAAAACCAGGAAGCTTATTCTAAATAGCAGACTAAAGAGGACAAACTAACTATATACGGTCAAAATCGGAGAGCCCAATTTCGAAGTCTTAAATGTATCCCCAGCTCGAGCTCGGACGACTCGAAGTAAGGGTCGAACCCGATATGAAAATGCACACTTCGAGAGAGCAAATCGAAGGCCTGGCACGGCCTACCCCGAGGCAGTATCATTCCGATGACACTTAAGAAAGAGCAGGAATTTCTCAAGGGCATATAGGTCAAGGGCTCAGGATTGGTCCGTACAAATCCGTATTAGACGGTTATACAGTTGTACCATTATGATTTTTTACTGTAAATAGAAAGGTATTTTCCCCTCTTATAGAAAGGGGACTCCAATCATTTGTAGACATCATGTTATCACCGCCAATAGAACATTCTATCCTACTTTTCTCGTTTATTGTGCTCAGATTTGTTCTTCAGCTTTATTGCTCTTTATTGTTCTTACTTTATTGCTCTTAACTCACCGCGAGGCCTCCGAGAATATCGAGCTCGAGGTTCCTATTGCGCTTGTTACACTCGTTTGGTTCATCATTTCTTTTCACTTACACTTAATATTGCTTGTTTATTCACTAGTATTGGAATAAATCACATATCTTTAAAACCACAAATCAAATCTAATTGTTACTACGATTTTCGAGGTAAATAGTTTGGCGCTCACCTTGGGGCTAAAGATAATAGTGATTATTTTAGTGCTAGTTTTCTGATAACACACGTTATTCTTCACACTTTTTCTTGTCAAAGATTCTTTGATTTCAGGCTAAAAATGTCTAACACTACAATAGCTTCAGGGACTGGTGTGCCACCGCTTAACCCTGGGGTAGCACCAGCCCTTAACCTAGTCAACGTTGGTTCACACATCGCTTTGAACGTCGACTTGGGCACTGATGTTGAAGGAAGTGTACGCGGAGGGGACCATCCTGATGCTCAAAGGGCACATGCTCGAGAAGAAAGAGAAGTTAGTCTACAAGTGATTTTTGAAATGTTGCAAGCACAATAGGTCGCCATCGCTCAGTTGCAGAGTCAGCAAAAGACTCCGAGCGGGGCAGGACCAGAAACAACCCATCGAGTTGAGCCAAACCCCGAGAGATCAAGCAATAATAGGTCAAAAACTGACCCCACCATCATAAAGATGCTCGAAGAGGTCACAAAGAGGGTCGAGTCAGGAGAAAAGAAGATAGAGGAAAATGATAAGAGGGTGGAAACCTACAACTCGAGGGTCGACCATATTCCGGGGGCACCTCCGGTTTTGAAAGGGCTGGACTCAAAGAAGTTTGTACAAAAACCGTTCCCCCCGAGTGCGGCCCCGAAGCCCATTCCGAAGAAGCTTCGGATGCCAAACATCCCAAAATACAACGGGACCAACGATCCCAACGAGCACATCACCACATATACTTGTGGTATAAAGGGAAATAATTTGAAGGACGACGAGATCGAGTCTGTTCTACTAAAGAAATTTGGGGAAACTTTGTCCAAGGGGTCCATGATGTGGTACCATAACCTGCCCGTGAACTCTATTGATTAATTTGCCATGTTGGCAGATTCATTTGTAAAGGCACATGCTGGTTCCATAAAGGTTGCAACAAGGAAGTCAGATGTATTCAAAATCAAGCAAAGGGAGAACGAGATGTTGAGGGAGTTCGTATCCCGTTTCCAGGTGGAACGAATGAAGTTACCACCAGTCTCCGATGACTGGGCCGTACAAGCCTTTACTCAGGGGCTAAATGAATGGAGTTCGATAGCTTCGAGGCAGTTAAAGCAGAACTTGATCGATTACCCCGCCGTGACTTAGGCGGATGTGCATAACAAGTACCCGTCAAAAATTAGGGTCGAGGACGACTAGTTGGGAGCCCCCTCAGGCTCAGTTTATCCAAGCAGACTACTAGAAAAAGAGTCGAGAGATGCATACAGGGAGCCAAGGTCGAACAAAGAAAGATACCAGCCATACGTCGAAGACAAAAGGAACACTTCGAGGCGCAACATACCTCGAAACGATCGAAGAGCAGATCGAGGCCAGAATTCCCGGGGACTCATGAGTAAGACCGGGTTCGATAGGCACTCAGGGCCGGTGGAGGCACCCCGATTATCAGAATACAACTTCAGCATCGATGCCTCAGGTATCGTCTCAGCCATTGGCAAAATTAGAGACACCAAATGGCCCAAGCATATACATATCGATTCTTCTCAGAGGAACCCCAACTTGATGTGCAAGTATCATGGTACTCATGGGAATAAGACCGAGGATTGCAGCAGCTTATAGAGAAGGTAGCCCGACTATTCAACGAAGGGCACCTTCGAGAGTTTCTCAGCGACCGCGCCAAGAACCATTTCCGAGAAAGAGACACAAACAGGAAAAATGAACCGGAAGAGCCCCAACATGTCATTCACATGATAATAGGCGGAGCCGACGTCTCGAAGGGACCTATATTCAAACGTACCAAAGTATCTATCACCAGGGAGAAGCGGCCTCGAGACTACATACCCTAGGACACTCACACATTCACCGAGGAAGACATCAAGGCCTTATCTCAGCCTCACAACTATGCACTGGTAATTTCTATCTTTTTAAATAAAATTCAAGTTAAACGTGTTCTTCTGGATCCAGCGAAGGGGGAAATCATCCTCCCAGTCAACATGGTCGGAATCATACAAGACACGAAGTTTTATGTCATCGAAGGTGACATGAGGTATAATGCTTTACTTGGAAGGCCATGGATCCACAACATGAGGGCAGTGCCATCAACCCTTCATCAAATGATGAAGTTCCCAACAAAGGACGGCATGAAAACAGTATATAGATATCACCATGCAATGAAGGATATGTTTGCAGTACACGACTCGGCACCAGTACCGACGCCCTCCGCATTGGAAAAATTGAAGGACAAGCAGTGTAACGACCCGGTCTGTCGTTACGTGAAAACTGCATTATAATTGTTGTTATTGACTTATTATAGATTGGTTATTCTGTTATTAATATGTTAGAGTTGATAGGCTTGGAAACGGAATGGTTAAATGAGAATTCAGGCACTTAGTCCTTAAGAATAGCCTTAAAATGGGAAAAGTCAACTAAGAGTTGACTTATTGGTAAACGACCTCGGAATGTGGATTATTACGGCTCGGATAGCTTTTAAGGTTATTTGGGACTTAGGAGTGTGTTCAGAATAATTCTTTGATGTCCGGTGTAGAATTAGGCTTGAATTGGCGAAAGTTAGTTTTTGGTGATTTCCAGTCGGCAGTGGAAAATAGGCTATCGGAGTCGGAATGGAATTCCGACAGTTGGAACAGGTTCGTAATATCATTTTGGATGTATCTGCAACATTTCAGGTCAATCGGAGTTGTTTTGGATAGTTTCGGCATCTTTGGTGGATTTTAAAATTTTCAAAGTTCTTAGGCTTGAATCCGATGTAAATTTGGTGTTTTGATGTTAGTTTTGGTGTTTTGAGAGTGAAACTAAGTTTGAATGATCATATGTGATGTGTTGGTATAGTTGGTTGGGGTCCCAAGGAGCTCGGGTGAGTTTTGGATAGGTTTGGG
>MDKH01133849.1:0-11945 GCA_005239495.1 Nicotiana undulata
CCCCGCTCAAGAAAAATCCACTAGCCAAACGTCGAATTGTTCTCTTTTGATCACCTGTGGCTTTCACCGGATACCCCCATCCTGATGTACTCCCTAATGTCATGGAACCATGGTTCACCATCGAGTTCCTCTTCAATCACATTACAGTAAGCATGTTGGTCCCGAACTTGAATATGCAGAGGGTCGACATAAGCTTTGTCCGGGTGGTGCAACATTGACGCCAAGGTAGCCAAAGCATCGGCAACCTCATTATGGATCCTTGGAATATGCCTGAACTCTATTGATCGAAACCGCTGACAAAGATCATGCAAACATTGTCGATACGGTATGAGCTTTAAATCCCGTGTCTCCCATTCTCCTTGAATCTGGTGCACCAGGAGGTCCGAGTCTCCCAAGACCAAAACTTCCTGGACTCCCATGTCTACAGCTAACCTTAATCCCAAAATGCATGCCTCGTACTCAGCCATGTTGTTGGTACAATAGAAACGAAGCTGGGTTGTTACAGGGTAGTGATGCCTTGTTTCCGATATGAGGACTGCCCCTATACCGACACCATTCATGTTAGCGGCTCCGTCAAAGAAAAGTTTCCAACCTGGTCTTCCAACCTGCTCAATACAATTCAAGTTTTTCGCAATCAGGCGCCCACCTGGAAAACAAGGAAATGCAGCTCAAGTTGTGGAAATCAGGCGCCTACCTAGAGAACAAGGGAATACAGTTTCAAGTTTTTGGCAATCAGGCGCTCACCTGGAGAACAAGGGAATACAGTTCAAGTTTTGGAAATCAGGCGCCCACCTGGAGAACAAGGGAACACAATTCAAGTTCTGGTAATCAGGCGCCCACCTGGAGAACAAGGGAATACATTTCAAGTTTTTGGCAATCAGGCGCCCACCTGGAGAACAAGGGAATACAGTGCAAGTTGGGGAAATCAGGCGCCCACCTGGAGAACAAGGGGATACAATTCAAGTTTTGGTAATCAGGTGCCCACCTGGAGAACAAGGGAATACAGTTCAAGTTTTGGCAATCAGGCGCCCACCTGGAGAACAAGGGAATACAGTCCAAGTTTGTGGAAATCAGGCGCCCACCTGGATAACAAGGGAATACAGTTCGAGTTTTTGGAGTTTTGGCAATCAGGCGCCCACCTGGAGAACAAGGGACTACAGTTCCAGTTTTTGGAAATCAGGCGCCCACCTGGAGAACAAGGGAATACAGTTCAAGTTTTTGGCAATCAGGCGCCCACCTGGAGAACAAGGGACTACAGTTCCAGTTTTTGGAAATCAGGCGCCCACCTGGAGAACAAGGGAATACAGTTCAAGTTTTTGGCAATCAGGGCCCCACCTGGAGAACAAGGGAATACAATTTCAAGTTGTGGAAATCAGGCGCCCACCTGGAAAACAAGGGAATACAGTTCAAGTTTTTGGCAATCAGGCGCCCACCTGGAGAACAAGGGAAATATAAAAATAATTAATTAATTTACTTTTGAACTTCTAAAATGACAAATAATTTGAGACAACATAGAAACCATGAGACGGGGGAGTACCACATATACTTCATGCAAACAACAAGTACAAATAATTATGGAAGATCTCTTTAATACTCCTTTTGTTCCAATTTACGTGAACCTATTTTTTTTTTTGGTACATTCCAAAAAGAATAATCTCCTTGTAAGTTTGCAAAATAATTAATTTAGACTTCAATTTTATCCTCAATAAAAAGTTTTTATAGCCAAAGAAATATACTGACATGTTTAACACCACAAAATTCAAAAAAAAAAAATTATAGTGTTAGCGAAAAGGCAGTGTCAAAAATCAATTCTAAGTACCAAGTAGTTTATCTACTTTTATCCAAACAAAAATAATAGGACTAGCTTTTTCGTGTAAGCTTTTTCCTAGTTTCATTGAAGTAAAGTCGTGGTCCAAATGTTCATTAAGATGCCAAATAGCCACTTAATCTTCCAAATGTTCATTAAATAGAGGCAAATCCCAAGATTTAAGGCCCTTTGATTCCGTTTAATAGCAAAAGCCAAGCTGTTAGAGTCCAACAGAAAACTATTTTTTTGTAATCACATGGTGCCATATCAAACTTTAGTTATAATTTGTCATTCCCTAGATGCTTAATCATCTTCTAAACAAAACAGAGATTAACAACAGAAATATTTTTTTAAAATTATTAACTGACCCTCTGGAAAAAATGCAATTTCTTTTGCCAGAAAAGCACATACTTTCGGCCATTTGCTATTTGCTAAACTAGTAGTCGGTGCAAACACTCCTGAACAAGGTATTGTCACTTTAATATATACTCCTTCCGGTCCATAATAAATAATTTTGACTGTGTTCATACAAATTAAAATATTTACTTTTTAATATTAATTAAGAATAAAATTGATCATATTAACTTTTATTATCTTTTCACATAAACACTCCTAACACATACTCCAACATTATTTACTCCAAAGACAATGTAGAAATAATTAATTCATTCTTGAAATTTGAAATTTTGGACAAAAAGACCAAAAAATCACTTACTGTAGACCGGAGGTAGTAACGATTAAGATCAATTATTTGATTTTAGAATAAAAGCCAAAGAGAGTTAAGTGCTAAAATATTATCTGCAAGCTGCAGATGTATTTTCCCAAAAATATTCGGAAAAAAAATAACCAGATTTACTATTACAACAACGACAACAAACTCAGTTTAATCCCAACATGTGGGGTCTGGGGAGGGTAGTCTGTACGCAGACCTTACCCCTACCTAGTGCAGGTAAAGAGGTTGTTTCCAATAAACCCTCGGCTCAAAAAAAAAATTACCGTAATACAGGATAAATAGTATCCAATAATAGCAACAGAGAATACAATACCTGAGGCGAACAAAACTACATACCGTAATAAAAATCTAAGAATATGAAGGGAAATGCATGCTACTAAGCACTACCTACTAACCTTCTACCTTAATCATCGACCTCCACACCCTCCTATCAAGTGTCATGTCCTCAGTGAGCTTAAGCAGTGTCATGTCCTGCCTAATCACCTCTCCTCAGTACTTCTTAGGCCTCCCTCGACCTCTTCTCAAACTCTCCATGGCCAACCTTTCACACCTCCTAAGACGAGCATCAATGCTTCTTCTCTTAACATGTCCGAACAATCTCAGCCTCGACTCTCGCATCTTGTCCTCCACGGAGGCTACTCTCACTCTGTCCTGGATAACTTCATTCTTAATCCTATCTCTCCTGGTACACCCACACATCCATCTCAACATCCTCATCTCTGTTACTCTCATCTTCTGCACGTGGGAGTTTTTGACTGGCCAACACTTAGCCCCATATAGCATAGTCGGTCGAACCACCACTCGATAAAACTTACCCTTAAGTCTTAGCGGGACATTCCTATCACTATCACACAAAACACTGGAAGCGAGCCTCCACTCCATCCATCCCGCTATGATGCGTGACATCTTCGTCAATCTCCCCATTACCCTGGATAATTGACTTGCGATACTTAAAATTCGCTCTCTTGGGGATAACTTGAGCATCAAGCTTAACTTCTACATCTGCATCATGGGTCCCGTCACTGAACTTGCACTCCAAGTATTGTGTCTTGGTTCTACTCAGTTTGAAACCAGATTTACTATTGATAATTAAAAAAAAAACCTCTGCTTCAAAAATAGTTGAAATTTAGTCATTTTTCATGTAAAGATAAAAACTGAACAAAAATACCCTTAGAAAACCATAAATACTCCAGCATAATATGTTGGAGTTCAAATTGTTTACATAAAAGCTTCCAGCATAACGTGTTGGAGTCCAACATAATATGCGGGAAGTTTATATGCAGGAGTTCCATAATCTAACATATTATGCTAGAATTTTTCGTGTGTTGGAGTTTCAACATAATATGCTGGATGTTTATATGCAAGAGCTCCATAATTTCACATAATATGCTGGAATTTTTTCGTGTTTCAGCAAAATAGTGACTATTTTTTAATAATTTTACAAATGCTAGCTATTTCCGAAAACTAATTAGCATGTGCTATTTTCACAAAATATTCGAGACAAAATACAAATCCAATCCAACCACGCTGGAGAACAAATTCTTTTGACAGTGGCGCCTAGAATACTCAGACATTATGCGTTATTTTTTATAAAGAAAAGAGTATGCGTTATCTTTATCATCTAAGGGCGTATCCACGATTTAAATTGTATAAATTTAGCTTTTAAAATTTTTAACATTAAATTCATTATCGTGTTAAAATTATGGGTTCAAATCTAATATTTGTTGAAATTTTAGTAAATTACATATAAATTCATACTCCATTTGAAAGTTATGGGTTCAATTGACCCCACAGCCGAAATACCACCCCGACCCTGACCACAACATTCAAAGTTCTAGATTCAACTCAATTGACTGGAATACAACATCATGAACATTAGCTCAAGAGGTAACACAAACTTGCACCTTTAACTACAAGAGAACCTAAACATGAACATACAAAAATAGATCCAAACCTTGTACCGTTTAGCGTTCTCGCCGGTTGATAGTAGCTGGGATTTTGTTTTACTTGAGCCGAGAGTCTATCAGAAACAACCCCTTTACATTCACAAAGATAGGGGTAAGGTTACGTACACACTACCCTCCCAGCTTATATCAAGACGATGATATCATAGGACACAGTGTAAAAAGCAACGAACAAACAGCTTTTGAATTTGTGCAGAAATATAACCAAATGCTTAAAGATAGCCTGCATATGCTTCTTCCTTCAAGAATTTGTCAAGTGTCAATCTTTTAGTAAACTCACTGGGGCCGTGGAAACAACATCTTACAAAAATACAGGATAAGGCTGCGTGCAATAAACTTTGTGGTCCGGCCCTTTCACGGATCCCGCACATAGCGGGAGTTTAGTGAGTTTAGTACACTAAACTGCCCTTTATTTGTGCCCCATTAACCAAAGGGTCCACAACTCAGGGTCCAAATCCAGCCATGCATCAGACCTACCATGTCATCAATCTTTAGAATATGAACAAAACTAAGAACGTGGTTAACCACCCATTATATTATGTAATATATGCATTAAGACAAAGGAGAGACCACATAATAATTGAGGTAAGCAAACAGATACAAGGTCCCTCAAATATGGAAATTCAGTTGCAAAAACTTTCCAACTCAAGTCTGATTAGGAAGTCCCACATAACCTGTCATCAGAAACTACTATAAAATTCAAATTCCCACCACCACAGCCTAATGGAATCACTTTTAAAATTCTATACCAATCAGATACTCATGGCTTAAAACAAGAACTATTTAACTTATACCAATCACATATTCTTGGCTTAAAACAAGAACTATTTCTTCTCCTCAGCAGACAGGGAAATGTACCAGAAAATACTGCTGCCCCACCAGACTATTAGGTCCCATCTTAATAAAATGTTGCAAGTGCTCTCTCAACTAAGGCCTCTCTTTTAATAATAATCACCACTTTTTAACATTCTTATTTCTTAGCAAGAAAGTTTCTTGCTTACACCTGCCTACTTTTCTGAGGTTCTGCACATTAAGTCTGTTGCTCGGATTCTTCAAAATGTTGTTCGGTATGTGTCGGATCCTCCAAATTTAGTGTTTTTTTTTAGAATCCGACACGAATGCGACAGCACTTTTGGAGAGTCCAAGCAACATAGCATTAAGTACCAGTTCTACAGAATGTCAACCAAGAGTTTATCGCTACATGTCACTCTTAAAAACACTCCTTTCACCTTCAGAAAACCTTTTTAGCTGGGTGTATTGTTAGACTATCACACCAACATGTTACAATTCCCCATATGCAATATGCCAAATATGTCAATTAAAATAACTTTCTTAGGTTTACCTCAAACTAGAACTTGTAACAA
Source organism: Nicotiana undulata (assembly GCA_005239495.1). NCBI lineage: Eukaryota > Viridiplantae > Streptophyta > Magnoliopsida > Solanales > Solanaceae > Nicotiana > Nicotiana undulata. Next base: position 5,869 of record MDKH01133849.1, read on the forward strand.
GCCAAGTAGTGGTCCAAAATATTCATTAAGCTGTCAAATAGACACTTATGTTTCACTCAAAAGAGACAGATTCAATAGGGAGGGATAGCCCTTAGATTCCTTTTAATGGACAAAAGCAAAGCTGTAAATGTCCCAAAAGAACTCAATTTCTTGTCATGGCATGGACTAAAGACAAGAAAATTAATCTCCAAATTAGGTGATCTCTTCTCATTTGTCCAATCCTTGGTGGACAGCATCATATCGGTGGCAGGTACCCCGTGAAATTAGTTGAGGTGCGCGCAAGCTGACCCGAACACCACGGTTAGTTAAAAAATAAAAATATTAACTAGAAACTGGAAGGCACACTATATTAATAAACAGTATCTACAACCAAAAATGGACCTAATCATAGCACCCTGTCAAACAAACTATCTTTTGCAGATTCATTTCTGCCCAGATGTATCATAAGTGAAGAATAATATATTATAGATACACTTGTCGGTTTGAGTTTATAACTACCAAAGGGTCAGCTGATCATGGTCCATATCCAGCCATACATGCAACCAACCATTACCACCTTAAGAAAATGAACAAAGTAGAATGTGACTAATCACCAATAATATATAGTATTATATAAAGGACAATGGAGAGACCACAGAGTTGAGCTAAGCAGCAGGTCACTATAGAAATTCAGTAGCAATTGGAAAGCTTTCAAAGTCAAATCTGATTAGGATGTCCCAAATACCCTGTCAGTAGACTCGATTACAAATTAGTATAAAACTCAGTGCCACTATCCCTAATGGGATCACTTTAAAATCCATCAAATACTCTTCACTGAAAACAAGAACTATTTCTTCTCCTTAGCAGGCAGGGAAATTGCACTGAACAATGCCAGAATTTTTCTTTTCAGTGACGGTGGCGTCCGGGCCAGCTGATGCACTATTCCACCGGGTACTGCTATCTCCCACTTGTACAGGTACCGGGTAACTCTGCAGATGGGAATCCACGGGGCTATATTATAGGTCCCATCCAAATAAAATGATGCTAGGTCTCTCGCAACTTGCCTATTTCTCTTTTTCAAAGTAATCTAATTGATAACTAGGCCTACTTATAATTCATACGAGAAGGATTGAGGCTAATATCAGTCCTCTGTCCAAAATTTTCTCATTGAATACAAGTCTACAAAAGTCTTCACCAGAAAGATTGGACCTACTACTTAACTGGACCAGCATACATTTCACCATTGGAAGGCTTTGTTATCTGCAGATGGATTATTAGGTTCACCCATTGATAAGTTACTTGTTCCCACTTTGCCAAGAATCAAGACTACCACCTTAAGCAATAGGCCCATTTTATCTATTAAAATCACCTTTTTAAACTATTCCCAACCTATAACTTCAAAAGGCAGTATCAGTTAAGCCGGTACTTTATGTTTCCATCAGCATTTTGCTATATTTTAACATGGCCTGCAATTGTGACCTCACTTCACCTTCCCCTGCTGCAACTGGTGTTTACAAAAGTGTATCCCCCATGAATGAACTCCACTTTAAAAACATCACTTGCGAAACGAAACACACTTTATCAACGTTCAACATTTATCATATAATGCATATGTACATGTCCCGCAAAACAACTCACAATAGTAGCTTTCAAACTTCAAATAATGACATCAAAATGTAAAGAACAAATAGATTCCATTATAAGGAAACAATTTTTTGCTATTTATAATCTTCGATGAACAATTTAATTACATGATCAAAAGGAAGTGTTTAACTAACAAACCAAGACTAAATGCAGGGTCCCCTATTGTGGGACATACCTGAATTTCCAATGAAAAGTGAAGAAGTCCAGATACAAGAAACTCAGAATTCATGCAAGCTTCATAAGTTTCAATAGACTATTGGAACAAAGGGAACTGACTTTAAACTTAAACTAAAAGCTTAAAGGGAAAAGATAAGGAATATAAGAAAGAATTACATTTGCGGGACATTCTTTAAGTTCAAAGGCACATTTGGTACTTGAGCGTTGAGGCAGTCGACCTTCTTGCCAGGATCCAATTCTTACACTAATATTCCAGTGTCATCCTCCCCTGCTATAACATCTTCATAAATATCAAAAATAAATTCCTGCGTGCCAATTATGAGCCAACATTCACATCCAGCTATTTACAATGTCGATAAACTTGTCATCCACCAATATTCAAGTTACCATCTTTTCCTTTTTTCTGTATGACCAAGAAATCCGTCTGTGGCCAACCCGTAGGACCAAACACAGCTTTCAAAACTCGGGAATGATGAGTCCGCCCCTCTACCATTCTCCACTTAAATACCAGGTTAGTTCTCATGGGGGCAACTTACCATCTTCTAACTCCATTATTAGCTTCAAAACCCCAACCTCTACGCCTTCTTGCTGTTGCTAAAAACACAGACGACATCGAACTACTCCCGCTTCGATTTATTATCCTAGAATCTGAACTAGTGGAACTAGACCTTGAAGAAGAACCATCACCACCACCAAAACAAGAAAACAAGTTGCCAAAAAACCTCCTCAATCCACCATTTCTCCGTGGTTCGCTCCCTCTAGAGCCCCACGAAATCCTCCTTGTAACCCCATTATTGTTATTGCTACTATTATTAAACCCACCATCCATTTCAGTGTACACAACAGGAAGTGCTCTCTCCCCACCACCCCTCCTCCCTCCTAACCTCCCAACAGCAAAACCACCACCAGGTAATCTCCATATTGTCAATCCAACAGCTTCCTCCTCCACTGCCTCTTCATTACCTACTACAACATTCTGTTCGTTCGAATCGACAACATCCCGGGACTCAGTGGGCAATTCGTGCCTACAGACGGGGCACGAATTGCGCAATGAGAGCCATGGGAGTATGCAATCCGAATGGTACAAATGCTTACATGGCATTTCCCGTGCCTCGGTACCTAACTCGAATGGCTCCTTACATACTGCGCAGTATGATTCAGTGGCAATATGGTCATTAAGTATCTCAATTGTGGGCAATGATTCTATTGCAGCTTTTGAAGCTGGTGGATTCTCCATTCTTCCAATACCATTGGCTTCAATTTGAGCAAGCTGATCCAACAGCCTGTCAAAACCCGACCCGAGTAAAAACTCCGACATGGTAGCTGGTAAGGGTCTTAAGCCCGACCCAGCTCCATCATCGTAATATAGTTCAAACGCCCCTCCCCCTCCCCCTCCACCTCCACCTCCACCTGCTCCATCCCCTCCTCCGCCACGAAGGACGATGACTGGATTAAACGGTGATCGATCACCCCCTCCATTCCTCCGGTTCCGGCGAAGACCTGGACTTGACCCAGAACCATGACCCGTCCCGGAAACAGGACCCGTTCCTGGAGACTGATCGGAGTTGCGCGGCGCCGGAAAACGGCGTCGGCGTGACCCGGAGAGAGAGGATCGGGTCGGAGCCTCGACTTCTTCAACGAATCCGGTGTTACAATCGGGGCATGTAACTGAGTCCTCGTTGAATACTCTGTAAAATCTGTTGCATCTATAACACCAATACGTTGAAGACATCGAAAAATCTCTACACTTGAAAACTCAGAAAAAAGTCAACAAAATCAAAAACGGATTTAGTCCAAACCCAGTTTCCGATCACAAATTGCAACAAATTAATCCCAAAAAAAGGAATTTTTCGACCGATATTGTTGAACAAAATTTGGAAATGAGGGAATATTGAGGGGAGAGAGAGAGAGAGAGAGAGAGATTGGGGATGGAAGGAATGGGGAAGGAGATAAATATAAGGAGTAGGGATATAGAAGGAAGAATATTAGGAATAGAGGGTAAAATGGTAAAAGTGAAGCGAGAGTGATGACTAGAAGTGTGGCGTGTAATAGAGGTTGGAAATTCATTGACACGTGTCAGCGGAAGGATGGTCTAGAACAAATTTAATCAAAGTGATTAAGCTAATAATGAAATCTATTGCTGAAAATATATTGTTACTGTTGTGACATAACAAAAAAAAAATGAACAATATTGCAGAGAAAGAGAGATGAGGATATTTTTATTGAATTTTGAGATGAATTATAATGAATATGACCCCTCTATTTATAGTGAAAGAATGACTTAGAGTAAATTCCGTAAGATATCTCCAAAACATAGACATTCACCTTAAATAGAATTATATTTATAACACTTCCCCTTGAATGTTTATTCAATAAATAATATATATAGTCAAAACCTTAACTAAGGGAAAAAAATTCTAAAAAAGGAAAAAGAGTACACATGTTTAGAAATATGTCTTTTAGTTGCCTCATTAAAAACTTTGCAAGGAAAATCCAGTGGGACAAAACTTTGTAAGGGAAAAAAGTGCAACGCGTATAAACTTCCCCTGATGAGAGCATTAATTCACATCATTGAGCATTCGCATCCCAATCTTGTGCACTAGCTTCTTGGAGGTTGACGTCAACGGAGATTTGATGAATAAATCATCCATATTGACTTCAATGACTATGTTGCACCTTGAAAATCCTCGTTATCATATTATCATGCTTATAGTTATAGCAAGATACATATGTGCACAAATAGCACTTAAGATATGGTACTTTAGGACCAAGAATTATATATGCTTTAAGTGATTTAAATACTTCAAGGATTGTCATATAAGTTAAGTCATATAAGCCATATGAATGGACTTTCGATGTATATCAAGCTTTTATGTCATGCTAGACATATAAGATAGAAAAAAGTGATTGCACACACCATTTACTTTATACTTTCAAGTGTTTGAACTACATGTCTATATGAAACTAATTCTATTTGAATTTTGTCTCTTCCATTTGGCCGATATTTTTGTGTCTGTATTCGACAGACTTAATATCTTCATCTATACTTAGCGCTATGATAGATGTCGTCGACGAACATTTTATATCGATTCCAATTTTTTTTATAAAGACATAACATAGAGATCTCTTCATTAATATATTCAGGTACCTGAATCTCTCCTGAGATTTTATGAAGTGTTATGTCATGTGATCTTCTAGATCACTTGCCTCCTTTATTATGATCATTTGCCTATCTTCTTTATCAAGAAGTTTATTTGAATCGATTCGTCTATACGCTTTAAGTGTACCATAGACTTTGTCCTTCTAGGACTTGATAAGAGCATTTGCAATGAGAATATAGTTACTTTCTTTGGGTCAGGAAATGTGTCTGACATGTTTTGCAATATATTACAAATGAATTATCTTTTTATGAACTTCAAATTCATATATCTTATTTGAGGATCTAGATGTAGAAATGATAATTCATTCCACGTAACTTTTTCTCAATTGTTTATCGTGTCTCCCCCTCTTGTTAGAAAAACTAACATACTTTCTCAACTTTGGGAACCCATCTTTGTGCGTTATGGTGTTAATCAAAATATACACCGCACATCAATAATAATAATAATATGGAACTATTTGGTTCCTGACCCTGAACCACTTGTGAGGGGAGAATGTAATATACTTTCGTGTATAACAGATATTAAACTGATTTAAATAACTTTGTTCTCATAAGCAATTGTTTAGCTATTAAGTGAACGCACTCAATAAATTATTTTGCTAAACCAGCTGTGATGTAAATCAACTTATCAAAATGAACTGTCTTGAATAAAAAATCTGGAAATTATGCTCTAAGTTAAATTATTGAGCAAGTTACCTAAACACCAGATTACATGTTAATAATTCTCTATCCTTTTACATATGAAAAATAATGCGAACATATGATTTAAGTGAGAATAGAAAAGGAAGATATTTTTTTGAGTTATTCTATTTTAGAATAGTCAATATTAAATGGCGCTTTCATTTTCTTTGTTTGATCACCAGAATACACACATTAAAATCCATGTATTAATTCAACCATATATGTATAGGGTGTGTTTAATTTAGCTGCAAGCTTGAAGTTTTTTTTTTTTTTTCTAAAGCTCAATCAGATTTTCTTTTTTAAGTAAATATATCTAGTGTTATATCTGCAAAATTTGACGAACAAAAAGGATGATTAATTTGTAATTTTTAAGTATATATATATATATATATTTATATATATATATATATATATATATATATATATATATATATAT
>ML298692.1:0-16176 GCA_005239495.1 Nicotiana undulata
AGGAAAGTTTCGATTCTATTATATTTGTGTCAACTGATAAACTGTTATGGGATTTGAGAGAGAGAAGCGAGGGTTTGGTAAGAACAACCATGGAAGAAAGGGTAAAAATGTCTTTTCATATTAATTTTAATAGAGTAGTGGCTATTGTTACTCAACATTAAAATTACTTGATAAAAAATAAATATCACCTTAAATAGTGTCTACCCCACGCCTACTCATAACGTAGATCCGCCCCTGTTTCCTACCAAATGTATTTTGGCATACCTAAAATTTCATCCAAAAAAATAATAATAAAACATCCTTTTTAAAAAAAAGGGTGTCAAAACCCGTCTATTTTTTCTTATTTGTTTTTCTTTTTCCTTTTCAAAAAGACAACTTTGGTTACTTATGGAAAACTGCTTTAGCTTATGTTTTGAAAACCGAAAAATAGTACTAATATGTTTTATGAATTACTGCAAGCTAATTAATACTATCATGATCTTTGATGTTGTATTAGTACGAGTGTTCAAATCGAATCAGAAAATCGCACCAAATCGGAAAATCAAACAAAACTGATTAAAAAATCTGATTAAGTTTGGTTTGATTTGGTTTGGTATTGAGTAAAAAAACCTGAATCAAACCGACATATAAATAATATATATTTGTGGGACTATACTCGATCGTTGTTGTTGTGTTTTATATATATATATAAGACTTTATATTGAATTTTCTTTAAAAATATTGATATATTTGGGATCCTCTCATGTGTTAACCTTGAAAGCATACATTAACGAAAATTATTGTTAGACGAGTAAGAAAATAACTATCATGTGTTACTAAAAAATTTCTCCATTAGAATATTTTAATCGATCATATGTTTGTCAGTTTTTTTAATATTTACTAAACATATATTCACTTATCACAACTTTATATATAACTTTAACAAAATAAGATTGGAATAATATTCATGTAACAAAAACCAGAAAAACCCGACAAAACCGAACCAGTCCACACCAATATAGTTGATTTGGTTTGTTTTTTGATAAAAAATTGTTTACCGGAAAAATGGTAATTACAATTATATTTGATTAAGTGGTTCTAAAAATATGTGATTTATCTTAGTACCAATTATTAGGCAGTTGATATAAGGTGCGTTAGGATATAATGGAGGGAAAATAGTTAGAAAGCTGAAGAAAAGCAAACCGGAGCGCCTCAAGTCGAAGGCTCGATACTAGCCTCGAGGGCCTTTGAAACCGAGGTTCGGAGCCGATGTCGAATGGTCGGTGAAGCTATAATAGATTTATAGGCCTCGTGGTGTGCTATTTATGATCAATAATGAACTATTTATGAAGAACAGTAAATGAAAAGCAATACATGTGAGTAAATGAGCTAGTAGAGAGAAATAGAGAATGTTAAGATAAATCAGAGAATGTTCTTGTGCCTTGTATTAATGTGTGTCCTTTTCACAAAATGACTAGGTCCCCCTTTATATAGGAAGGGGGATCTCAATATAGTACATTGATATTTATTACAAAGATCTTGACTGATTCGGCTAGTTAATGTCTAGGTATGGATTCGTACTTTGTTGTAGGGTTGTCTACGTCAATCTTCATGTCGTTTCCTCATGACAACCCTGAGCTCACACTACCTCGAAGCCTGACACGAGGGAGACTCGAGGCCGAACCTCGGGCCACACTTGGGACCTTATGCAAATAAGCCACCGAATGTCAAAATGAACATAAAATTGTCCATATCAATTTTAGCCGTACACAGATAGTCCCCGCGTTTCTTATAATGAAATGATGAGAAACGACCCTGACGTGAATTCGCTCGGGCCCTTCTGCTGACGTCATACCCGTGACGCAATCTTATCAAGAGATTCGAAACGTCCCGTCGGATCATCCTTTCAGGAGCATTGATTTCACCGCCGCTTCCTTTTTTCAAGAAGGGCGATGATTGCACTGCCGATTGATTTCCCCAAAAAGCATTAATTGCGTAGTTAGTAAGGTCTTTGCCTTAAACTTTAGATCCCTTCAAGTATTCACCTAGGAGAAAGTCACAGCCCTAGTCCCTTTATCTATTGAGAAAACATCCAAAAAGATATTAGTTAGTTAGTTCGTAATTTCAACTAGACTAAATCGTAGTTTAATCACCAAACCATTTGACGAAAAGTGCAATTGAGAACACAACGCACTACTAGATCACTTAGATACTCAACTCTAATATATATAGCTCCTTGTGGAAATCAATCCTGACTCTTCGGGTAAAAGCTGCATTGACCCCCGTACTTGCTACACTTTAGTGGTATAGGCGGGATCCGATCACTTTTTGGCGCCGTTGCCGGGGAGCTTTTACGGTGTTGATTATCTATGTGAATAGTGATGTAGTGTGTTTTTCCTTCCTTCTTTTGTTAACGTGTGTGTTGCATCAATTCAGGTACTAATGGAGGATCCTTTGGGTAATATTATTCCGGGGGAGGAGGTGTTTGACAATGGAGAAGATGAACTAAATCAAGTACCACCTCCAAAACGGGGCCGACAGGCCAATGTTAATGAGGATATTCCAGACCCTCCCCGGCCTCCACCTCCCAGAGTTTCCCCTCGCGTGCTACCAAACGAGGGGTACGCGAGTGCTATTGTCCTGCCTAGAATCCGGGAAGGGAACTTCCAAATCACAAATGTGACGCTGACACTCTTGGAGCAGCGTGGGTACTTCACAAGAGCTCCACATCAGAATGCTTATAAGCATTTAAAGGGGTTCGTTGATACTTGGTGGGGGAGCAAGCAAACAAACATCTCAGAGGATGGATTAAGTCTTAGGCTATTCCCCTTATCTCTCCGAGGGAAAGCATTAGACTGACTGGAGCGACTTCCCAACCACTCCATATCCACATGGGATGAGCTAGCAGACAAGTTCATTGAAAAATTCTTCTCTCCTAGTCACATGGCAGCGCTTAGAGATGAAATATTGGCTTTCAAGCAAGAGCGAAATGAGCCTTTGCATGAGATTTGGGAGCGCTACCAGACCATGGTAAAGGAGTGTCCAAACAATGACATGACTGAGGTCATGATACAACAGACCTTCTACCGATGCATAAATACCACCAATCAGTGTGTGGTCAATCAATTGGCTGGGGGAAACTTCATGAAGCTACCATACAATGAGGCATGTGAGGTCTTAGATGAAATGGCTGACACTTCGTCAGCATAGCATAGTATAGCAAATGTGCCTCAGGGTGATCCAGGTGTTAATGGTCTTCACAAAGAACTTCAAGAACATGGGCAAGCAATTTCCAAGCTTACCACCACCATGAATCAACTTACTAAGGCACAACTTCAATAATTACAAGGGCCGAAGCAAGTGAATGCTATGGAGGGGGTGAATCTTTTGGTGAACAAGAGAAGACCTCGTGGAAATCAAATGCAAAACAAAAATGTTCAAGGTGACCAAGGATCGAGTGGGTATAGTCAAGAGGATTCTTATGATGATCAAGATGAGGATGTCATGTATGCCAACAATTATCAAGGGCAAGGGAACAATCAAGACAACAACCAAAATTGGAACAATCAAAGGCAACGCAATTGGAACAATAACAACAATTCAAGCAATTGGGGGAACAACAATCAACAATGGGGAGGCAACAATAACAACAATTGGAGCGGNAAATTGGAACAATCAAAGGCAACGCAATTGGAACAATAACAACAATTCAAGCAATTGGGGGAACAACAATCAACAATGGGGAGGCAACAATAACAATAATTGGAGCGGGAACAATAATAACAACAATTGGGGTGGAAACGGCAACCGGGGGTTGGGCTTTCAAAGGCCCCCTATGTACCAACAACCCAACAATCCACCCCCTATCAATCACAAGGACAAGGTTCCTCAAGTAGTGATATGGGTAGAATTGAAAATGTTCAAACAAATGATGGATCGCAATGCGGATTCGGATGCTCAACTTGCCTCCCATAGCACCTCCATTCGAAATCTTGAAGTGCAAATGGGACAAATCTCTCAAGCCTTGAACACACGCCCGAAGGGAGAACTACCAAGTGATACGGTGGTGAACCCCAAGGGTGGGAACAACAACAACAATACCGGTCATGCCATGGCGGTGACCACAAGGAGTGGACGAGGCGGTGAGGCTAGTTCGTCTAAACAAAAGAGAGTTGTTGGTGATGAGGATGACTTTCCAAATTATGAGGTTCCGATTGAGGTTGAGCATGTAGTTGAGGAGCCAACAACTAGTGAAGTGAGGATTGATATTCATGATCATGAGGAGGAAACTCTAGGTGACGTGAACCCGTCTAGGGAACACGTAATTGACATTCCCGAGCCGATTGTGTCAAAAGAAAAGGCCCCATTTCCTAGGCCTCATCCTCCTTATCCTCAAAGGTTGGAAAAACAAAATAACGATAACCAATTCAATAAATTCTTCGACATGATGAAAAGCTTATCCATCAATGTCCCTTTGGTTGAAGCTTTAGAGCAAATGCCCGGATATGCCAAGTTCATGAAGGACTTGGTCACAAAGAAAAGGTCAATGGAGTACAAAACTATATAGATGACTCACCAAGTTAGTGCAATAGTGCACTCAATGGCACCCAAGCTTGAAGACCCCCGGGCATTCAACATTCCTTGCACAGTTGGTAGCGCGGATTTTGCCAAAGCATTGTGTGACCTCAGAGCTAGCATAAACTTGATGCCATATTTGGTTTTCAAAACTTTGGGGATTGGTCAACCTAGGGTTACTTCCATGCGTCTTCAAATGGCGGATCGATTTATGAAGCGACCTCTAGGAATCATTGATGATGTGTTGGTGCGGGTTGACAAGTTCATTTTGCCCGCGGATTTTATTATCTTGGATAGTGAGGTGGATTATGAAGTTCCTATCGTTTTGGTAAGGCCCTTCCTTTCAATGGGGAAGGCCTTAGTTGATGTGGAGGCCGGTGAGCCACCTTCCGGGTGGGCGATGAAAAGGTTGTGTTCCACGTTTGCAAGTCAATGAAGCAACTCAATAGCACAGAGGTATGTTCTTTCATGGACCTTGTCACCGAGGTCATTATTGATGAAACAAGATCAATGATAAATGTTGAAGATCCCGTGGAGGCAACTTTATTGAATCATGATGATATTGTGGTGGATGGCTTGATCGAGAGTACCAATGCTCTACAAGGCATGGGTTCTTATTCATATGGTCCTCGAAAGTTATCCTTAGATTTGAAGAATCGGAAAACTCCTCCGACAAAGCCTTCAATTGAAGAGCCACCTACATTGGAGTTGAAGTCACTTCCACCACACCTCATGTATGAATTTCTTGGTCCTTCTCGTACTTTACCTGTTATACTTTCATCTTGTCTAACCAAAGTGCAGGTAGACTCTACTCTCAAGGTGTTACAAAGGAGGAAGAAGGCCATAAGATGGAAACTTGCTGATATTCGGGGAATAAGCCCCGCATTTGTTATGCGCAAAATCATTCTCGAGGATGGAGAAAAGCCTTCCGTAGAACACCAACAGAGGATAAATGAGGCAATGCAAGAAGTTGTGAAGAAAGAAATAATCAAGTGGCTTGATGCAGGGGTCATCTACCCAATTTCTGATAGAGATTGGACTTCTCCGGTCCAATGTGTTCCAAAAAGGGGTGGCATGACCGTGGTTCAAAATGACGAGAATGAACATATTCCAACAAGGACAGTCGCAGGTTGGCGGGAATGCATGGATTACCGTAAATTGAACAAGGTGACTCGCAAGGATCACTTCCCATTGCCTTTCTTGGACCAAATGCTTGACAGACTTGTGGGTAGAGCTTTCTATTGCTTCTTGTACGGGTATTCAGGCTATAACCAAATCTTGATTTCTCTGGAGGACCAAAAAAAGACAACCTTCACCTGTCCTTAAGGGACATTTGCTTTTTCCAGGATGCCTTTTGGATTGTGCAATGCACCCCCTACATTTCAGCGGTGCATGATGGCAATTTTCTCTGATATGGTTGAAGACTTTCTATAGGTATTCATGGATGATTTCAATGTTGTTGGGGACTCCTTTTATGAATGCTTTAACAATCTTGATGAAGTCCTCGCTCGTTGTGAAGAAACCAACCTAGTGCTCAACTGGGAAAAATGCCATTTTATGGTTGAAGAAGGGATATTTTTGGGCCACAAAATCTCAAGGAATGGAATTGAAATAGACAAGGCCAAGATTGAGGTCATTTCCAAATTTCCACCTCCAACTTCGGTAAAGGGAGTCCGTAGCTTTCTTAGGCAGGATGGGTTCTACCGGCGCTTCATTAAGGACTTTTTGAAGATGGTCAATACTTTTTGCAAGTTGTTGGAGAAAGATGCCAAGTTCAACTTTGATGACAATTGTATGAAGGAATTTGAGTTATTGAAGCACAAGTTAATCACCGCGCCAATTATCACCGTGCCGGATTGGAGCTCTCCTTTTGAGCTAATGTGTGATTCAAGTGATGTGGAGGTTGGTGCGGTTTTGGTCCAAAGGGTGAACAATATCTTTCACCCCATTTACTATGCAAGCAAGACAATGAATTCTGCCAAAATGAACTACATCATCACCGAGAAGGAGTTGTTGGCTATAGTCTTTGCAATGGAGAAATTCCGTCCTTATCTTATGGGTGCCAAGGTCATAGTTCACACTGACCATGCGGCACTCCGGTATCTCATGATGAAAAAGGATTCCAAGGCTAGACTTATGCGGTGGGTGTTATTGCTTCAAGAGTTTGATTTGGAGATCATTGATAGAAAGGGGAGTGAGAACCAAGTTGCCGACCATCTCTCCCGTTTGGAGGAGAAAGGGAAACCTAGTGATGGGCTTGAGATTGATGATAGCTTCCCGGATGAACAACTTCTCTCCATTACTATGCAAGAAATGCCATGGTTCGCGGACATTGCCAACTACATTGTCACCGGCGTTGTCCCGTTTGAGCTCTCTTCTAACCAACGGAAGAAGCTTAAACGTGATAGCATGGATTATTGTTGGGATAAACCGTACTTATTCAAGATATGCAATGATGGTGTCATCCGGCGTTGTGTTCCCGAAGAAGAGCAAGGGTCAATTATTGATTCATGCCACTCCTCACTTTATGATGGTCATCATGGAGGGGCAAGGACCGCGTCAAAAGTGTTAAGTTGTGGTTTCTTTTGGCCTACTTTGTACAAGGATGCTAGTGAGTTGGTCAAGCAGTGTGATGAATGCCAAATAATGGGTGGCATATCCAAGAAAGATGAGATTCCTCTCACTACAATTCTTGAGGTGGATATTTTCGATGTTTGGGGAATTGATTTTATGGGGCCCTTTGTTAGCTCATGTGGAAACACCTACATACTTGTGGCGGTGGACTATGTTTCAAAATGGGTTGAAGCTGTGTCTTTGCCCAATAATGAGGCTCGAAGTGTGGTTGGTTTTCTAAAGAAGCATATTTTCATAAGATTTGGGACACCCCGTGCCATCATCAGTGACGTGGGGGTCTCATTTTTGCAGTAGAGCCTTCGATTCATTGTTAACCAAGTGTGGAGTCAATCATAAGGTGTATACTCCACACCATACTCAAGCAAGTGGACAAGTTGAAGTGTCTAATCGTGAAATCAAGAATATTTTGGCCAAGACAGTGAATGCTAATCGGACTGATTGGTCCCGAAAGCTTGATGATGCTCTTTAGGCTTATCGGACCGCCTTCAAGACCCCAATCGGTATGTCTCCTTACCAGTTGGTGTATGTCAAGGCTTATCATCTTCCGATGGAATTGGAGCATAAGGCACTATGGGCTTTGAAGAAATCGAATTTGGATTGGGATACAACTGCAAATCTCAGAGTTGATCACCTCAATGAGCTAGACATGTTCAGATTTCATGCATATACTAGATCCTCTTTGTACAAAGAGAAAATTAAGTATCTCCATGACAAATATGCCAAAGACCGGGAGTTCAAGGTGGGAGACTTGGTGCTTCTTGTTAATTCTAGGCTTCGTCTCTTCCCGGGTAAACTCAAATCCAAGTGGAGTGGCCCATTTGAAGTTGTGTTGGTTACACCCTTTGGTGCTCTTGATCTCAAGAACAAGAATGGGGAGATTTTTCGTGTGAATGGGCACCGGGTCAAGCATTATCTTGGAAGATTTGAAGATAGCCACGTGGTGGCTTTGATGAATTTTTTTAAAACATGGTAACATGCGTCGTGACGCGACGTTAAATCAGGCGCTTCTTGGGAGGCAACCCATGTGTATTTCTTTTTGTTTTTCTTTGATTTTCTTTGTAGTATAGGATTTGTTTTTGGACTAACTGGTTGTGGATGTTGTAGGGTTGTTTTGATGCAGTGCAGGACTAAGTTGGAAAAAAATGCACCTCTCTGAAGTTTGCACTGTGGCCGCATTGCATTTGGTGCGGCCGCAAAAGCCTTAGTGCGTGGGCAACATTTCCATGCGGTCTACAGTGTGATTGATCAAAAAGAGGGTTCTCTGAAGTTTGCCACCGCGACTGCAATGCAATTTTTGCGGTCCGCGGTGGACCACTGCGGCCGCATTGCATTTCTTGCGATCCGCAATGGACCACTGCGGCCGCATTGCATTTCTTGCGGTCCGCAGTGGATGTCTCCCCAGTGCCTCTTGATTCTGAGTGATGCGGATCGCGGTGCCATTTTGTGCGGTCCGCGGTGGGTAGGTGAAGTGGGCCTCAGGTCCTTTTTCTATAAATAGGACATGAGGCCTTCATTTTGAACTTTTCCCTCTTTTGCACTCTGAATAGAAAAAATCACTGTTCATCTCTCCTACCTGCTTGAATTCAACTGCTAAGTCTCATTCATCTACATTACATCTCACTTCTGGTAATTTTAATTTTTCTTAGTTGTTTAACTTTGTTATTTTCTTTTAAGTAGTTGTTTTTCTTCTTTTTCTTCCTTTTTCTTTCAATCCATGCGTAGGTTTTGCTTAATAATGTTTAAATTAGGACTAATTAGTTAAAAACACTGATTAAACACCTAGGGGATCAATAATATGTGATTTTAGGCTAAAATTGGGACGATATGTGAAACCCTAGGTTGGTATTACTGTTCTTGGTTTACCGCGGTCCGCGATGGTATTTTGTGCGGTCCGTAGTGCTTCTCCGCGATCCGCAATACCATTTTGTGCGGACCATGATGGTATGACTTCATAAAGGTTTAAGTTAAGGACCGCGGCCGTGGTGTATTTTGTGCGGCCCGCGGTACCTTAATGCGGACCGCAATACCATTTTGTACGGTCCACGATGGCCTTTATTAGAGAGTGGGTAATCTGATACCCACCTCAGTGCGGACCGTGGTGCATTTAGTGCGGTCCGCGGTAGCTTCTTTGCGGTCGCACTTCATTTTGTGCGGTCCGCAGTCTGCAATTCTGCTTTTCATTATCAACTTCCTGCAATCTTATTTTGCACTGTTTCACCTAATACTGTGATACTAACAAGCTTCAACTGATTCCATTTGCAGACAATGGTTCAATCACGAGGCGGTGGTAGAAAACAAGGAAAAGGAGAGTCCTCCCGGGGTAGAGGAAAATGCATGATCAAATTGACTCCCCAAACCCGGCAAGCTATCAAAGATAACAAGAAGACAATAAAGGCTGTTGTTAGAGCTACTTCCCATCCGGTAAGTGAGTATGTGCCCTCCCGGGAGGTATCTGACTCAGACTCCGTGCCAGAGTATGTTCCTGACTGGCTGTAGAGGACCGGATTGAGAGATACACCTCCGGGCACCCCTACTACACAAACGTCAGCACAAAATTCTTCTGAGTCGTCTGAGGGCTTAGCTGCGGGTAGTGACAATGCCTATTCTACCTCACCTACAGCTTCACTATCTGGTGAGGACCCCGTAGAATAAGAAGGAGGGGGTGAGCCCCAAGTAGGAGGAGTAGAGAGAACCAGGAACCCGTAAGCATGGCAAAAAAGGTTTGTGAGTGAACCAGCCTACCACAAGTTCAGAGAATTGTGGCCCGAGAGGAAGTTGATACCGGAGCGAAAATTCATTACAAAGGACCTTTTACCTCACAACCCCAATGTGCTGAGGCAGTTCAGAGAGAGAGAGAGCTGGCTGGGACTATTTCACATTAGAAGTGGTGGAGGCCAATGAGCACTTAGCCAAGGAGTTTTACACCAATGTTGCCCACATAAAAAAGGGCACTAAAGTGACTAAGGTGCGAAATTCGGCAATAATGTTTGATGGAAAAATGATCAATGATTACCTGGACTTCCCGGAGGTGGATGAGGCATTGTACTTTGAAAAACTAGTTTTGGAGGAGGATGCCCGTCCATGGTTAGCAGAGTACTTGGCAATCCTAGGTACCACACCAGAATGGTTGACAGTGGGAGTAAATATTCTGAGGAGAACCCTGAACTTTGAAGCAAAAGGGTGGGAGACGTTTGTGTACAGTAGGGTAGACCCCACCATTCACGACAACTCTCTTCCTATCTCCCGGGCTATATTGGTGGCATCGATCATGGCGGGGTACCCGATCAACATCGGGAATGTGATGCCCAGGGTGATTACACAGGTGGTGAACGAAGGTGATAGATCCTACCCCTTTCCAAATTTCCTGACCATGTACTTCGAGGATCAAGGGGTAGAAAAAAGGAAATTTGATGTGAAGTGATGTTTTATAGGTCAATACCACACAAGAGGGGAGTGATTTGTGTGGTGTACAATTTTCGAGTGCTGTCATTATTGAAGAACCAGGTTCTTCTATGTGTTCCAACTTCTACAGTTTGCGGAATAATAATTGCAGAAATAAAAGAACACAACAATTTTACGTGGAAAACACCTGGCTCAAAAGGTGAAAAAATCACGACCTACTTCCCAGTAGGATTTTTCCAAACTCTTCACTATGTCACTGAGCCAAACATTATTTACAAAATAAACTCCTTTGTAAACCTAAGGACTAACTCTAATCCCCTTGTGGCAAACTAGCCTCTAGCTAATTGCGACAAACTTCAAGTTAACTCTAACTTGAATACTGTGTACCTATTACAATTGCTTCTAGATAAAGCTGAAAGATACAATTTGTAATGACCTACTACAAACAACTAGACTCAAAAGATAACAAATGAAACTGGTTCTTCGAGCTGGTTCAAGTAGCTTTTGAGTCGCACAGGGATTCTTCACACGAACTGCTTGCAAAATTGCGTTGGTAATTTTGCTCTCAATTCTTATTTCACATCTACGTTTGTGCGCACCGTGCAACATGAACACTTTGAAAATATATAGGATTGGTAGTTGAGTTATTGAAGTAGAATTCTGATGCAACTCTTCCTTGGTGGAAGAGTTTGAGTTGATCTCAACTTCCTTGATCCTCCTCTATCTTGATTCTGTCCTACCTGAATACGAAGTCCATCTCCCTATCAATTAGCAATCTTTTCGCTTAGGAGATAACCCCTTAATTCAGAGATGGTGTTTATCTCCTGCGTGTGAACTCTTCTCATTCCATTCAGTCTGCATGTCTATGTATTCCATGATGGACCTGGTTCAACTGTGAGGACATTTGTCATTCTTCAAAACCATTCACTAACTTGATTCAACAAATTCCCCCTTTTTGATGATGACAAACTCTGTGCTTAAACCTGTAGACACTTCAATCCAACATGGACACTTTTTATAACATTAAGCATTTATCATAGAGAACCAGGTTCATTAGGTTATAAACATCACAATTTTTCAAAAGCACATCTTCCCCCTTTTGGCATCATCAAAAATTTGCAAAATGATAAACTTACCAGAACTCTAATAATTACTCATGGCCATTGAGGCAACTGCAGGAGAAAATCATGAATTAATCATCAAAAGAAACCAAAAAATGTAAGCTATTTAAGAAACTGAGATAAAGTCAAGAACAAAATAGCACAATTCATTGATTTGATAATTGTTCATGCACCAAACACAAAAAGAAATAAAAACAGTCACAGCTATGAGAAAAAAAAAATAGAACAGAAAGAGACAAAACAATCCCAAACTGGGTCATACAGGGGTTTAGGTGGGCAGTGGACACCTAAGGCTGGGAAGGAGTAGAGGTTGGGTTATTTGCTTGAAGAAGAGAGAGCATATGTTGCAGTACACCCTCATTCTTCTCTTTTTCCTTTGCTAATTCAGCTTTGAGAGCATCCCGCTCAGCTTCAACCTCTGAAAGACGAGTCTTCAATCGAAGGATCTCAGCATCCTTAACCTAACACTCATGCACAAACGTCCCGACCTTGCTATTCACGAGCATTTTCCTTGATGAACCAGGTTCATCCTCAGAGACATTCACAATGTAGTCACATGCTAGTAATGTGTTCTTCCCAAAATGGTCCTTGGCAGTAGCCATCTCAGCCTTGGCACCTTGAAGTGAGAAAGCACAGTCGTAAGGATGAACCCATACGGTATAGCATGTGCCTTGGAGCCATTCACTACCTTGTCCAGAAGTTTAATGATGAAGGAGGGCTAATTAACCTGCCGATCATTGTACATGAACTCCATAAGATTGAGATCCATGTAGCTTGCAATATGCCTTCGCTCTTGCCTGGGCAGTAGGCACTTGAGCACAAACTCAAAGATCAGTTTGTGCTGCGGCCTCATCTCACTTTTGAACACAGCCCTAGGCTCCATCTCCTGCTCATTCTCACTTAACCACCTTGTGATTTGAAGGGCTTAAGGGAGTCCATCTAATCTTGTCCACCTCTTCCTGGTGTAGTCATCATATCCCTCAGAGGGAATACCAAGTATCTCGCCTAGCTCTTTAGAATCAAATATATCTCAACCCCCTGTACTCTAGTGGAAACCCTTCCATCCTTGACCTCCGCATTTGCCATGAATCCACAAGCTCATTTCTTGCCAGCCTGCCATCAAGATGAAGGACCAGGTCCTTCCAACCCTGCACATCCAAGGTGTCCACAAGAAAAATCATCCCAGATTCTTCAAGATCCCTAAACAACTTTCCTTTTAGAATAGTACGCTTTCCAAACATTGTTAGCTTATCTGTTTCCCTGCCAGACTCTTCTTCTTCTTCTCCACTCCACTCAACATCATCATTGAATTTAACTTTCTTTGATTTAGACCTGGTTCGCTTGGAAATTGTTGAAGGTTTAGCAGACACAGAAACTGACTTCTTGGAAGAAGTCTTGGCCTTCTTGGGCTTGGGTGTATCAACCTCAACCTGTGTCGGTTGTTCCTCTTGATGGATCAGGTCCATCTCATCATCATCAACCTCAACTGCCTCAACAGGCTCGCAAACATTTTCCTTCCCCTTAGCAACTTTCTTTTTCTTACTCTCTCTCAGAGCTTTCTCCAATTCCTCTTCACTCTGCCTGACTGCACTTCTAGTGGTGCAACTTTTAGGAGCAGGAGCATCAGTGGATGAAGAGGCCTTTCTTTTCTTGGTTGTTACTGGAGTATCAACTTTCTTGACTTTGGGGGTTCTCTTCTTCTTGGATTTGTAACTTTCCCCCAATTTTCTCATCAGATCAGCCAAGGTTTCTTCAATGGATGAACCAGGTTCATCAGTCGCATGCTGTAAGTTTTCCAATCCTGTAGCAACTTCTCCAGAGTTGCTTCTCCCTAAATTCCTGACACCCTCCTCAGAAATTTCTAGTGCAGGGCCACAAATTGTAGTGTAGCACCTTCCTTCCCTATTCCCATTTCAAAACTTCCTTCTCCCTCTCTCTCAATTTCTTTTCCCTTATTTTTACCACCGTTTCTTCTCCTATCAGGTACTTCCACATCTACTACAATCCCAATCAATATGAACCTATTTTCAGCAATTTCAGTGTCAGACCTAATTTCAGAAGTTACCTTTTCAGTGTCTGAAGAACCAATTGCTTCTTCCGCATTTGCAGACTTGAAAGAGTCGCTTGAATTTTCAGAATCTTGGGCCTGGCTTGCCTGAAACTTTGCATTCAATTTACGAGCAAGAGAGCCAGAAGCAATTGTTTTCCTGGCTAGCATTTTTACTCGTCATTTTCTGGGTACATGAGTAGGGCTTGGTGTAATTGATGGAGCTGTTTGGGGTGAAGGAGTGGGTTCTGGAATGGGTTCTGGAACTGGACTATATTGAGGAGTAGAAGAATTCGATGGAGATTGGGTGGAAGAGCTTTGTTGTGATGGAGAATTAGAACCAATATCCTCAAGTGCGATACTGTATTCTGGAGTGTGAGGACGTAACAAGGGTGGTGTGGAAGACATGTTTATGAAGCTTTAGGGGGTAACGAACTATGATCTCTTTGGTTGAATGGAATGATGAACTTGGTTCGACGATTATGCCTTTTTGAAGAAGAAAGAGTGAAAGATTAGAGAGGTAATGATTGAGTTTTAAAGATGTGGTTAATAAATGTGCAACGGGCATAATTCTTGGTCAAGGGGGAGTCTAATCGACTCAGGAGTGTCAGTGAAATTGACGGTGTGAGCGCGTGATTTTTACCCATCGTATAATCCTACAAAATCTCGCTAAATTAATTTGTTTTACGGATTTTTGATGAATTTTAATGCTATTTGCGAATTTATTTTTATATTGCGTAACCTTAATCCGTCATGTAAATACATAAATAATTTAAGCACGTAACCTTTTAATTAACATCTAAATAAATATAACTATTTGACATAGATCGATTAATGTTTAATTCTTTGACGTCGTTATTTTTTCCAACAAAATTGTGAAATTTGGCCTATAAATGATTAGGGGTAATTAAAATGATATGACTCTTAATTAGTTAATTGAACACGGACTAGAATTAAAACTAATTGCTGCATTTAGTTTAATTTTAAGTTAGTTTAATTAATTAAGGAGAATTATTTAATTAAAAATAAGCCAAACGGACCTGGGCTAAGTCTACCCAGGCCCAAAACTCACTTCTCAACATTTCAAATGACCCAAGCCCAAGTCTAACCAAACCCAGCCTGACCCCCAGCCTCAAAAACGACCCCGTTTGGTAATTAAGAGGATCCTAGTCGTTGATCTTCCCAGATCCAACGGCTGGGAACTAATTATCCACTAACTATATAATTGTCCTAAAACTACCCCACCCCCCATTTGCAAAGTATTACACCCCCCTTTGTTTTGTCCGTCTCCCTCCCTCATCTCTAGAGTCCGGCTAGCCCCACCGTCTCCCGCCGTCTGACCACCATCCTTCCGCCTTGCTCTGCCGGTCGGAAATCGCCTCCGGCGGCGGAGCTCCACCAATCCAAACCAAAATTCACTCAGACACTCACCTCTTCACCCTCAACCACCTCCCATCGTTTGTTTTCTCAAAAAACCAACGGGAAACGAGCAATTTCAAATCTTAAAATCTGAAATCCTGTCTTCCCTCTACAAGACGGCTCATAGACTTTTAATGGCTCTAACCTACACGGATCAATAGCTCTCAGCGAGGGCTATTGATTTCTGTGGGTTTGAGTCATTTTCAAACCCTACCGGAATTCGTCCAAGTCCGGCGACCTTCGAGTTTTTCGGCCAAACCTTTTTTTTATAGGTATTCCTCTTTCTTTAATACTTCTATGCAATATCGAAACAAAAGAGTCACGTTAATCACTGGTTTTTCATTAATTTCTGTTTAGTTAGCTCTCTTTGATTATTTAATTAGTTAATGATTTCTTGTTTGTCCTCGTTTACATTAACATCGTTATTATGCAACTACGTTAATTATTGTTAGCTCTACTGCTGTCTAGGGTTAGTTTCCTTTTCTCTTTCTCTCTTCGTTACTGATTAGGTCTAGATTCCGTTTGACCATTTTCATTGATCATGGTTTGTTGTCTGTCCAGTGTTCACGATTTCCTTGCTGTGACAAATTCTTCATTTAGTAATAGGTTTATTTCTGACGGTTGTGTTTCCTTGCCCTAGATCGTTTAATTGATTTTTGTTCAAGAACCTGTTAGGATAGTTGGTTAATTTCCCCATTGATTAATTAGTTAATCCTGAACCAGTGCATGGTCATGGATTAACTTAGTTGAACCCTAACTCAAGTCTAACCTAATTAACAATAGTTTATAAAAGATACTTGTTTAAATAGGTTAACCTAGTCTAATAGTCTCTTAAGTAATCTGCCTAAGATAATTAGTTTAAGATTAATTAACTAAAACAAATTAGTTAACCAAGGCTTAATAGTTAATTAAAATTCTGATTTTAGGTAATCGAGTTGAAATTAACTTAGGCTAAGGAATTAAATTGATTGATTCACATTAAGTAACAAGCTCAACCTA
>MDKH01037707.1:0-15029 GCA_005239495.1 Nicotiana undulata
ATTATATTTGACTTCGACCGCTTTACACTATTTTAGAAGTGTAATTTGAGCGTATCAATAGTTCATCATCTAACCACAATGACATTCCCTAATCTTAATAGCCAAGATTCCACGAAATTGATTCTCCCAATGCACGTCATGACATATATATAGGTCTTGCTATAACACTTACGACACCACCACAACGGAGGAGATGTGTAGAAATTCATAACCAACCGTAGAGTTAACCAATCATTGAATCTATCCTCTTGACTAGAATCATCACCTCATTATGAAGCAAATAATGGTATTCCTCTTTAATGTACTTCACATAATCTTATCGCACTGATCCCTGATCCAAAACCCTCGTCTCACCCAGTCTGAACCGCTTAGGCAACAAGTCACCCCAGACATGACCAACAGTCTCACATGATGCCACAATGGGCCAATAGGCCACAACTCGAACGCGACACATAAAGAAAAGGACTCAGGAAGGGACTATCAACTCACACAACTATTATGAACTTTCCTAAAAAATAGAAAGCAAAACACACATAATGGAATTTAGAAAACCACACTCAATATCACATTGTTGCGGCGTGAAACCCGATCCAAATAACGTACCCGTGGAGGCGTGCCACCCAATCCACACATACAATTCACATAAGGAGATACGCACCGAGCTAAATTGCTCATTATTACATAATACTGAATATCGGTCACAAACACGCTATGCATAATACCATCCTGGAGAGTCTGATAGAGCCATATGCTACAAAACTCAAGCGCAATTGAGGTGCGATATATGATCTAAATCTCAAGAGTCATCCTGCTCACATAACATCATCACTACGTGGAACCTCATTACATAAGAAATTATCAAGCCATTTCACAACTCACATGGCACAACATAATATTTGATGAAAAGGACGAAGATGGAACAACACCTACTCTCCTACTACCCCTCTCTGAGAAGCGCTATACTAAAATGAACACATCTGACTCACATGGAGCCCATAACGTATTTAAATCCATTCACAAACCTTAAGCCAATTCTATTCGCACTGAACTAGGCTAATAGCCTTACCTAGGTCCATGATAACCCACTTCATCTCATAACACGCAAGAACAACCATCATAGCCGGAGCAAACCCCCACATTCCGCAACCGAATAAACCAAGCGCCCTCTAGGCGTAAATTCCCCAATAAGCGATATTACCACATTCTTTATACTTGGTCTAAATCTTCAATCAATTAAGTGATTACACGCCACACTTATACAATCTTCCCGCGTTCACGCTCCCACATCCTTTCACACAAGGTAGCAAGTCTGCACATCCACACCATCAGCCTCTCTAACGCTGCAAATCAAATCAAGAATCCTTAACCAGGATGCAAGGCCTTTTTGACAAAACACCGATCTCAGGTGACGCTGAAGACAACACCAGCTTACTCTAAACATTCAAATCTCTTTTCTTGCTCATCTGAGCTCCTGACGCCCTTGCCAACGCCGAACTGCAACCTTGATCCTCGCTCCCAAATTTCATACTGTTCACTGCACCTAACATGCCAATCTGCATTCACAAATAAATCTCGTCATAACTCCTGAACTGTTATTAGGGTAAACACTTCATCCTATAGAAACCCTTTACTTAACTCAATTCAAGAGAATCATAACCAAACGCGAGTGAATTCTCATAATCACAAAACATGCAAATCCTCAAGTAATAGTCTATACCACCATATTCCTTCCGGGATCCGCCTACACATGACATGCCATAATGCTTGAATACTTCCAGATAAAATCTATTACGGCGACCGACAAGCCTCGCACATACCGTTACAAATCACATGCATAATCTAATCGCTCTGGTGGAACTGATCATTTCCATCAATATGCCATTCCCACCATGTCTAACCAACCTTAACTCCTTTTAATTTATCCTTACATGTATTAGAAACAACAATAGCTTCCTTCAAAACATTGTGAACCCAAATATGCACTCATCTTGAGTGACCTTATATCACGAGTCCATGTTGTCTAATCGGCTCTCACCCTTACTACTATATGAGTAGGAAGACAAGGGTCGGTGCAGCTTATACCTGATAGGTCGGGATCGAATCCTTAGGGAGTTAATATTTGGAGTGAGTGTCTATATGATCTAGTGGTGTCTTGTGTTTCTAATTACACTTCTCATATTTTGGTTGTTTTCAATCTACGACTAATAATTATACTATTGTTGAATGCAAATTAACTAACTAATTTGTTTTGAAGTTGTTTTCTTATATGGATAAAGGCACTAGGGTTATGACTTTTACCTAGGCGAGTACTCAACAAATTTCAAGTTCCTAAGGCAAGGATGTTAATTAGGGATAATGCTATAACCAATGCACGAAATTGACCACTCTATACCTCTCGGTAGTTTGAGTGGCTTTGCCCGAATTACCTCCCTCGAGGTCAATTGGTGTCAAATAAGCAAGCAATTGAGGTTCAAGTAGGGTATTACTCTTTCGAGATTTAACCCACTAATTATGACTCAAGTAGGGTTTTACCATTTTTGTATTCAACCCAATTGATTGGGACTACCAATCTCTTGATTATGTCCTAATTCCTTGTTGGACCAATTTTATAGACTCAAGTCCTCTTTCTCAAGAAGGACCCAAGTCAATTGAAGGTCAATTAGTGTTTGCAACCACTAATTATAGCAATAAGAACATTAACCCAAATAACAAACACCCATAAACATCCAAACCCTAATTTTAGAAACCCAATAAATACCTACACTAGGGTTGAGCCACAACCCTAGCTAATGGGTCTAGCTACTCATATTCAAAGATAAATTCAATGAAAGAGAAGAAATAGAACACATATTAATGATTTATAACAATAACCACAAAGGTTAAATGTTAAAATCACAAGAAAATAGCACAAAGATGAAAATGAATACTATTCGCGAGCTCCTGCCGTCACTGGTATGATAGATAATCTAAGAAAATTACAAAATAAGCTATTTATACTCAGCCATAATTCTGGACAAAAATACCCGTGCGGGGTTACCGCGAACCGCGTAAAGTCGATCGCGGTCCGCAGTGGACTTCTTTGGTCTTCCGTTGTTGAGTCTCTGAAGCTCTCGACCGCGGTCCGCGGTAAATGGACCGCGGCTCCGGTAGTCTATGGGCCTTGAACTGGGTTTTCTGAAGCTTGCCACCGCGGTCCGCGGAGGATGGATCGCGACCGCGGTGAGAACTTGCCTTTGCATGGGTCTCTGAAACTAGCCACCGCGGTCCGCAGAGGGTGGACTGCGACTGCGGTGGGATTTGGCCTCCGAAAAAGGGTCTCTGAACTTCACCACCGCGGTCCGCAGAAGATGGACCGCGACCGCGGTGGACACTTTAGGTATGCATTTTGTTGTTCTTGGTATTTGTGCAAGATTCACTCCTTTTTTAGCAGACTTCTGACTGTTTGTCATCATTTTTGGCTCAAACCTGCAACAAGCATAACCCATAAGCTTTTTGGGGCTATTCCGTGTACAATTATAACCAAAACTTAAGCAAGAAAAGGCGGAAAACAAAATAAGCCCCACCCCTATGAGTGATTCCAAGAAAATCCGGCTGTCCTAAGGTAACCTCATCTAGCATCAATTGGGACTAACAATTGCCCTTAATGCAAATGAATCATTAACAACCTTTGACCCTTTTTAAAACCATGGATTCAAGTGCGATACAAGAGCATCAAGATTTAACACGACTCATCAACGAAACTCTTACTACCACTTTCACGGCCCGAAATCCCACCTTCGGGCCATGACTGTGTCTAACATTGAACCCGCTAGACAAGCCAACGTTTGAAATAAATAAACTCATTCACAACTAAAATGAATAGGATGACAAGTGCAGCTATAATTAACAATATGAAAGTTAACAAATTACAAAAATAATATAGCAAGCTTCGAAGTAAAACCCATAAATATAACCCAGAACTTGTGTCACATACTCACGATTTGTCTATGAGATTACTAAATACAGTGGTCTGAAAATAAGTACATATGACTGTCTTTGAAACTATAAGATAAGACAGAGATGAAAGTGAAGGGTAGAAGGGGACGCCAAGGCCCACGAACGTCTGCGGGTCTATCTCGATGTCTCCTGTAGAAACTGATGGAATGCTCCGACCGTCAACGACCACCGGGTCCGGCTGCGTAGTCTGCACAACATAAAGAAGTGCAGGTGTAGCATCCGTACAACCGACCCCATGTACTGAGTAAGTGCCAAACCTAACCTCGGCGAAGTAGTGACGAGGCTAGGACCGAAAACATGTATACATACCGGTGCAATTCTATATAATAACAGGAAAATATCGACGGAAATAAGCAACTGAAAACTGATACGGGGAGAAACATGATGGGGATAAGAGGGGCAACAAATACTAGCATAGTGGAACAGGGTAACAACTGAAATGTAACAGTAAAACAGGAATTTAACGCCTCAGAACAGATAATGAATAACACAAGGCACGACATGTCCCCTCGTGCGATAAATAATAAACAATCAACACGGCATGTCCCCTTGTGTGATAAATAATAAACAATCAGCAGGGCATGTCCCCTCGTGCGATAAATAATAAACAATCAGCACGCCATGTGCAACTACCAATAAGGAATCACAAGTGTACATAAATACTCAATAAAATTCTATCGTCCCGGCAAGGGATTCAGCTATAACCAATCTCGCTCAGTAATTTCAACAGTAAAAGCTTCAACTGAACAGTTAATAAATAATTTTCCACGTCATGGAACAATGTCAATGAATCACTCCTAAATCACCAATTATTCATAGTGCAGAGAATATCAAGAACACGATACAATTCATCACAATTGACTCACGGGCATGCTTGACCGCAACATATAGGCACTCGGCACCGCGCCAATACGTTGGACATGAATTACACATAGAAAATAAGACTCTATACCTAATCCCTAAAGCTAAGGTTAGGCCAAACACTTACCTCTGCTCCAAAATGCAAGTCAAGCCTCAATCAAAGCCTTTCCTCTCGAATCCAACTTTGAATTCGATAATATCTAGACACAATTGAGTTATTAACATCAATAGTTACTCAATAAACCAATTCCAAAGCCTAATTATACATTTTCTATTATTCTTCCAAAAATACTAAAATTCGACCCCGGGCTCGCATACTCGAATCCCGAAAATTCGCGGAGGAATCACTCACCCATAGCCTAAGGATCATTAATATGAAGTTTTTACTTGAATTCATAGCTTTAAACGGACAATACGCCAATTTCTTAAGAGCCCTAAATTTTCTACCCAATTCTTGATTTTCCATTAAATTAGTAGGTAATCCCATTAATTATTCATGCATGAAACTAGTATTAGGAAGGAATTAACTTACCTTAACAGTAGCTAGGTCGTGGTGTGCTCCTCCCAAGCTCACAAGTCTCTAATGGGGTTTTTGGTATGAAGGAAATGAAGAAATCCCGAGTTTTGACATTTAAATACAGGCTGCCTACAGGGGTTTCCGCACCTGCCTACAGGGGTTTCCGCACCTGCAAGGAAAAGGCCGCACCTGCGGAAAATGGCCGGGGGAGCTGGGTTCGCACCTGCGGAGTTGGGGGCCGGACCCGCGGTCCCGCTCCTGCAGAAAATGGTCCGCACCAGCGAGGCTGGGACCGCAGGAGCGGTCCCGCACCTGCGGCAGGGCAACCGCACTTGCGGTCACACCAGCTACAGCTGCACCAGCAGTATTTTTAGCTGGTTTTTGGCCTCGTGCGGGGTCCGGGAGGCACCTGGGCCCACCCGAGCCCCCGTCCAAATATACCAACAAGTCCCAAATCATAATACGGACTCGCTCGAGCCTTCGGAACACCCATAAAAACGCTAAATCTTAAAATAACACCCCAAAACCCCTAAAACCATGACTTAACAAAATTCAAGTTCTTGATTTCTATAAACATGTACGGGACCAACCTATACGACTCGGAATGACATCAAATTTTGCAGACAAGTCATAAAAGACATAATGCAACCATTACCGGTCCCAAAATTCCGTTTGGACCTCGATAGCATAAAATCACGTTCCAAACCAAATTTCATATTCTATGAAAATCCTCAAAACTTCATTAACTCTCAATTTCTCATTTTTGATCCGAAACATGTCAAATCAAGCCCGTTCCTTACCAAATTTCACAGATAACTCAAATAACACATATTGAACCTGTTCCGGGCTCCGGAACCACAACACGAGCCCAGTAACGCATGTTTCATATCGAGGTTCATTTTCATAGCCTTTATTATTTTTCAGAAAACAATTTTCTTTAAAAATTCATTTCTCGGACTTGGGTCCTCGGAATTCGATTTCGGGCATACGCCCAAGTCCCATATTTTCCTACGGACCCTCCGGGACAGTCAGATCACGAGTCCGGGTCCGTTTACTTAAAATGTTGACCAAAGTCAACTTTATTCAATTAATTCTCATAAATTCAACTCTTTATCAAGTTTCCACATAAAGGCTTCCCGGCTACGCTCCCAGGCTGCACACGCACATCGAGGTGAGATTAATAGAGGCTTTCGGGGCCTCGAAACGCAGTCATAATTAAATTTACATAAGATGACCTTTTGGGTCATCACAATCTCCACCTCTAAAACAAAAGTTCATCCTCGAACGGACATAGAAGGGTACCTAAATAGGGGAAAAGGTGCGGATATCTCCGCATATCGGACTCGGACTCCCAAGTAGCTGCCCCAACAGGCTGACCTCTCCACTGAACACGAACCAAAGGATAAATCTTCGATCTCAACTAACAAACCTGTCGAGCTAATATGGCTACTGGCTCCTCCTCATACGATAAATCCTTGTCCAACTGGACACCACTGAAATCAAGCACATGAGATCTGCAATATACCTTCGGAGCATAGACACATAAAACACCGGGTGCATGGCTGATAAACTCGGTGGGAAGGCAAGTCTGTAGGTCACCTCTCCTACCTTATCCAAAATCTCAAATGGACCAATGTACCTAGGGCTCAACTTGCCCTTTTTCCCGAACCTCATCACGCCCTTCATAGGCGACACTCGAAGAAATATCGGGTCTCCTACCATAAAGGCCAAATCTCGGACTCTACGATCCGCATAACTCTTCTGCCTGGACTGAGCTGTACGAAGTCTATCCTGAATAATCTTCACCTTGTCCAAGGCATCCTAGACTAACTCGGAACCCAACAATCTAGCCACCCCCGGCTCGAACCATACAGCTGGAGACCGATACCGTCTACCATACAATGCCTCATATGGATCCATCTGAATGCTCGACTGATAGTTGTTGTTGTAGGCAAACTCAGCTAAAGGCAAGAACTGGTCCCATGAACCACCAAAATCAATAACACAAGCCCGCAACATATCTTCCAAGACCTGAATAGTACGCTCGGACTGTTCGTCCGTCTGAGGATGAAATGTTGTGCTCAACTCAATATGTGTGCCCAACTTTCGCTAAAATACTCTCCAGAAATGGGAGGTAAACTGAGTACCTCTGTCTGATATAATGGATAAGGGCACACCATGAAATCGAACAATCTCTCTCATATATATCCTTGCCAGTTTCTCCGTTGAATATGAAACTGATACATGAATGAAGTGCGCTGACTTGGTCAGCCTTTCCACCACAACCCAAACCGCATCAAATATCCTCTAAGTTCGTGGGAGTCCAAATACAAAGTCCATGGTGATACGCTCCCACTTCCACTCAGGAAGCTGAATCTGCTGCATCAAACCACCGGTTCTCTGGTGCTCGTACTTAACCTGCTAACAGTTCAAGCACCGAGCTATGTAAGCTACAATATCCTTATTCATCCTCCGCCACAAATAATGATGCGACAAGTCCTGGTACATCTTTGCGGCGCTCAAATGGATTGAATACCGGGAACTATGGGCCTCCTGTAGTTTCAACTCACGAATACCATCAACATCAGGTACACAAATACAACACTACATCCGCAGAACTCCCTCATCATCAACCGTAACCTGCTTGGCACCTCCATGCCGAACTGTATCTCTAAGAACACATAAATGACGATCATCATACTGCCTGACCCGAATACGGTCAAACAATGAAGAACGAGCCACGGTATGGGCCAATACATTGCTAGTCTCAGAAACCTCCAACCTCACTAATCGGTTGGCTAGAGCCTGAACATCCAACGCAAGAGGTCGCTCCCCGACTGATAAATAAGCTAGACTGCCCCTACTGACTGACTTCCGGCTCAAAGAATCGGCCACCACATTGGCCTTCCCCGGATGATAAAGAATGGTGATATCATAATCCTTCAGCAACTCTAACCACCTTCTCTGCAGCATATTCAACTCCTTTTGCCTGAATAGATACTGTAAACTCTTATGATCCGTAAACACCTCACATGGCACACCATACAAGTAATGCCTCCAAATCTTCAAGGCATGAACAATCACTGCTAACTCCAAGTCATGAACTAGATAATTCTTCTCATGGACCTTCAAGTGACGAGAAGCATAGGCTGTGACTTTGCCATCCTGCATCAACACTACACCAAGCCCAACCCGTGAAGCATCACAATACACGGTATACGACCCTAAACCTGTGGGCAAAACTAACACTGGTGTCGTGGTCAAGGCTGTCTTGAGCTTCTGAAAGCTCGCCTCACACTCATCCGACCACCTGAACTGGGCACCCTTCTGGGTCAACCTGGTCATCGGGGCTGAGATAGATGAAAAGCGCTCCACAAATCGGCGATAATAACCCGCTAAGCCCAAGAAACTCCGAATCTCTGTAGCTGAAGTGGGCCTAGGCTAATCTCTGACTGCCGAAATCTTCTTAGGATCCACCTGGATACCTTCTGCCAACACAACATGGCCCAGAAATGCCACTGAACTCAACCATAACTCACACTTAGAAAATTTGGCATACAACTGACTATCCCTTAGAGTCTAGAGGACGACTCTAAGGTGCTGCTCGTGCTCCTCTCGGCTGCAAGAGTATATCAATATATCATCAATGAAGACAATAACGAACGAGTCCAAATAAGGCCTGAACACCCGGTTTATCAACTCCATAAAAAAAGCATGGGCATTTCTCAACCCGAATGACATCACCAAGAACTCATAATGACCATAACGAGTGCGAAAGGCCGTCTTAGGTACATCAGATGCCCTAATCCTCAGCTGATGGTAACCCGATCTCAAGTCTATCTTGGAAAACATTGTAGCACCCTGAAGCTGGTCAAATAGATCATCAATCCTCGGCAGAGGATACTTGTTATTGATAGTAACCTTATTCAGCTGTCGGTAGTCAATACACATCCTCATTGAGCCATCTTTCTTCTTAACGAACAACACTATAGGACCACAAGGAGAAACACTAGGCCTAATGAAGCCTTTATCCAACAAGTCTTGCAACTGATCCTTCAATTCCTTTAACTCTGGCGGGGCCATACAATATGGCGGAATAGAAATGGGCTGAGTGCCCCGAGCCACCTCGATACAAAATTCAATATCCCTGTCGGGTGGCATACCCGGCAGGTCAGCAGGGAAAACCTCTGGGAACTCACGAACCACAGGCACAGACTCCATAGAAGGAACCTCAGCACTAGAATCACGAACATAGGCCAAATAGGCCAAACAACCCTTATCGACCATACGCCGAGCCTTCATATAAGAAATAACTCTGCTAGAAGAATGGCTAGGAGTCCCTCTCCACTCCAAACGAGGCACACCTGGCAAGGCCAAGGTCACTCTCTTGGCATAACGGTCCAAAATAGCATGATAGAGAGATAGCCAATCCATCCCCAATATGACATCAAAGACCACCATATCCAGAAGCAAAAGATCAAACTGAATCTCCATACCACCAATAACTACTAAGCAAGCACGGTAGACTCGATCTACCATAATAGAATCACCACCGGGGTAGACACATATACAAGAGCACTCAGGGAATCACGAGACATGCTATAATAAGGGGCAAAATATGAAGACACATAAGAGAAAGTAGAACCCGGATCGAATAACACCAAAGCATCTCGGCTGCAAACTGATACCGTACCTGTGATAACTACGTCAGAGGCCTCAGCCTCAGGCCTGGCCGGGATAGCATAGCAACGGGGCGGAGCCCCTCCAACCTGCACCTCTTTGGGTCTACCTGCTATGGGCTGACCCCTACCTCTCATGACCTGACCTCCACCCCTATGAGTCTGACCTCCACCTCTGGCAACACGACCACCCCTAGTTGGCTGAGGGGGCGAGGGTGCACCTGATGCGGGAACCATGGCACGGGAACCCTGATGATGAGAACCAGCAAAACCTCAGGGGAAAAACCTGGAAATATGCCCCATACCACCGCAAATAAAGCAAGCCCTCGGCTGCTGATAATACTGACCCTGGAACTGTCTCTGACGACCAGAATGACTATCCTGAAAACTCTGAATCGGCGGTGCACTGATGGAAGCTGATGATGCACTGCGGGATGCCTGGAGTGCTGACTGATAAGGCCTAGGGGGATGACCTCTGCCAAAGGAATCTCTGCCTCCTGATGAGGCACCACTAAAATGGCCAAAATGATGAGGTCTCTTGTCAGACCCCTTACCACCACCCTGGGATAATACCATCTTAATGCGTCTGGCCATATCGGCTGCATCCTGAAAGGAGATATTAGTACCCGTCTCCCTGGCCATCTGAAATCTAATGGGCTGGTCCAAACCCTCAATAAATCTCTGAACCCTCTCCCGATCAGTGGGAAGTATCATAAGTGCATGCCTGGCTAGAGTGATGAACCTGGTCTCGTACTGAGTGACAGATATAGATCCCTGCTGGAGGCGCTCAAACTGCCTCCGAAGATTCTCTCGCTGAGTAATGGGAAGAAACATCCCCAAGAATAACTCGGACAACTGAGCCCAAGTCAAAGGTGCAGACCCAGCTGGCTTGGTCAAGCAATAGTCTCTCCACCAAGTCTTGGCGGTGCTAGAAAGACGAAATGTAGCTAAGTCAACTCCTTTGGACTCCACAACACCCATGTTCCAAAGAATCTCATAACAACTGTCTAAATAATCCTGAGGATCCTCTGATGGTGCACCAGCAAATGTAG
The DNA here is from genome assembly GCA_005239495.1 of Nicotiana undulata. Classification (NCBI taxonomy): domain Eukaryota; kingdom Viridiplantae; phylum Streptophyta; class Magnoliopsida; order Solanales; family Solanaceae; genus Nicotiana; species Nicotiana undulata. Next base: position 11,106 of record MDKH01037707.1, read on the forward strand.
TAGTGAATAACTTTGTGAACCGATCTAATCTCCATAGGGCATCTGCTGACATAGCCGCACCCTCGGCAGCCGGTGCCACAATACCCGGCTGAGCTACTCTAGCTGTCTGAGGCACTGGAGTCTGAAACTGAGTGGCAACCTGCTCTGGGGTATGAATAACAGGAGTCTGGGTCCCTCCCCCAGCCTGAGAACCAGCTGGTGCAGTAGGAAGAAGACCGGCCTGAGCCACACTCTCCATAAGTCCTACCAAGCGGACTAGAGCGTCCTGAAGCACTAGGGTAGCAATGAACCCCTATGGGACCTGAGCTGAACAAACTGGGACTGTCTGGGTAGGAACCTCACCGGCAAAGTCTACCTGTGGATCCTCAACTGGAGCTGCTGCTCTAGCTCTGCCTCAGCCTCTAGCGCGGCCTCGGCCTCGCCCCCTTGTAGGAGCTGCAATAGGAGGATCAGGCTGTTAATCGGTCGATGAGGAAGCACGCGTCCTCGCCATCTGCGAGAGAGTAGGATAGAGACTCAATTAGTATTTAGAATTTAAATGTCACGACAGAGAATGAAAGATATGAAGTTATTCCTAACTTTGCAGCCTCTAGGGATAAGTACAGACGTATTCGTACCGATCCCTCAGACTCCACCAAGTTTGTCCTTGAGTTGTGAGACCTAAGAAACCTAGGGCTTTGATACCAACTTGTCACGGCCCGAAATCCCACCTTCAGGCCATGACTGCGTCTAACATTGAACCCACTAGACAAGCTAACGTTTGAACTAAATAAACTCATTAACAACTTAAATGAAGAGGATGACAAGAGCAGCTATAATTAACAATATTAAAGTTAACAAATTACAAAAATAATATAGCAAGCTTCGAAGTAAAACCCATAAATATAACCCAGAACTGGTGTCACATACTCGCGAACTGTCTATGAGATTACTAAATACAATGGTCTGAAAAAAAGTACAAATGACTGTCTTTGAAACTATAAGATAAGACAGAGCTGAAAGTGAAGGGTAGAAGGGGACGCCAAGTTCTACAAACGTCTGCGGGTCTACCTCGATGTCTCCTGTAGGAACTGATGGAATGCTCCGACCGTCAGCGACCACCGGGTCCAGCTGCGTAGTCTGCACAGCATAAAGAAGTGCTGGTGTAACATCAGTACAATCGACCCCATGTACTGAGTAAGTGCCGAGCCTAACCTCGGAGAAGTAGTGACGAGGTTAGGACCGACAAAATGTATACATACCTGTGCAATTTTATATAATAACAAGAAAATATCGACGAAAATAAGCAAGTAAAAACAGATACGGGGAGAAACATGCTGGGATTAAGAGGGGCAACAAATACTAGCATAGTGGAACAGGGTAATAACTGAAATGTAACAGTGAAACAAGAAATTTAACGCCTCAGAATAAATAATGAATAACACAAGGCACGACATGTCCCCTCGTGCATCCCCTCACCAATCACTCAGCACAGAATGTCCCCCCGTGCATCAAACAGTAACACATCGGCACGGGATGTCCTCTCGTGTGATAAACAATAACAATCATCACGGCATGTCCCCTCGTGTGATAAATAATAAACAATCAGCACGACATGTCCCCTCGTGTGATAAATAATAAACAATCAACACGGAATGTCCCCTCGTGTGATAAATAATAAACAATCAGCACGGCATGTCCCCTCGTGCGATAAATAATAAACAATTAGCACGGCATGTGCAACTACCAATAAGGAATCACAAGTGTACAAAAATACTCAATAAAATTCTATCGTCCCGGCAAGGGATTCAGTTATAACCAATCTCGCTCAGAATTACAATTTCAACAGTAAAAGCTTAATCAATAATTTCCCACGTCATGAAACAACGTCAATGTATCACTCCTAAATCACCAATTATTCATAGTGCAGAGAATATCAAGAACACGGTACAATTCATCAAAATTGACTCACGGGCATGCTTGACCGCAACATATAGGCACTCGTCACCCCGCCTATACGTTGGACATGAATTACATATAGCAAATAAGAATCTATACCTAATCCCTCAAGCTAAGGTTAGGCCAAACACTTACCCCGGCTCCAAAATGCAAGTCAAGCCTCAATCACAACCTTTTCTCTCGAATCCAACTCCGAATCGATAATATCTAAACACAATTGAGTTATTAACATCAATAGTTACTCAATAAACCAATTCCAAAGCCTAATTATACATTTTCTATTATTCTTCCAAAAATTCTAAAATTCGACCCCGGGCCCGCATGCTCGAATCCCGAAAATTCTCGGAGGAATCACTCACCCATAGCCTAAGGATCATTAATATGAAGTTTCTACTTGAATTCATAGCATTAAACGGACAATATGACATTTTCTTAAGAGCCCTAAATATTCTACCCAATTCTTGATTTTCCATTAATTTAGTAGGTAATCCCATTAATTATTCATGCATGAAACTAGTATTAGGAAGGAATTAACTTACCTTAACAGTAGCTAGGTCATGGGGTGCTCCTCCCAAGCTCACAAGTCTCTAATGGGGTTTTTGGTATGAAGGAAATGAAGAAATCCCGAGTTTTGACATTTCAATTTAGGCTGCCTACAGGGGTTTCCACACCTGCGACCCTGGGACCGCACCTACGAGGAAAAGGCCGCACTTGCGGAAAATGGCCGGGGGAGCTGGGTTCGCACCTGCGGAGTTGGGGGCCGCACCCGCAGTCCCGCTCGTGCGGAAAATGGACTGCACCTGCGGAAGATGCGCACCTGCGAGGCTAGGACTGCAGGAGCGGTACCGCACCTGCGACTGGGCAACCGCACCTGCGGTCACATCAGCTACAGCTGCAACAACACTGTTTTTAGCTGGTTATTGGCCTCGTGCGGGGTACGGGAGGCACCTGGGCCCACCCGAGCCCCCTTCCAAATATACCAACAACTCCCAAATCATAATACAGACTCGCTCGAGCCTTCGGAACACCCAAAACAACGCTAAATCTCTAAATCACACCCCAAAACCCCTAAAACCATAACTTAAGAAACTTCAAGTTCTTGATTTCTATAAACATGCGCCTGAACGACCTATACCACTCGGAATGACATCAAATTTTGCAGACAAGTCATAAATGACATAACGGAACCATTCCCGGTCCCAAAATTCCGTTCGGACCTCGATAGAATAAAATCACGTGCCAAACAAAATTTCATATTCTATGAAAATCCTCAAAACTTCATTAACTCTCAATTTCTCATTTTTTATCCGAAACATTTCAAATCAAGCCTGTTCCTTACCAAATTTCACAGATAACTCAAATAACACATATTGAACCTGCTCTGGGCTCCGGAACCATAACACGGGTCCGGTAACGCAGGTTTCACATCGAGGTTCATTTTCATAGACTTTATTATTTTTCAGAAAACAATTTTCTTTAAAAATTCATTTCTCGGACTTGGTGATGAGTGGTGATTTTACCACTCATTTTAGCCTTTTCTCATTAGATTTTGTATTGTTAAATGATAACTTGAGGTCGTTTTTAGTGTGTAATTGCTCTATTTGCAGGAAAATGATGCCATGAAGTGGTTAAGGTCAAATTGGAGTGAAATTGAGCAAAAAGAGAGTAAATAAGAGAAAAGAGGGGAGCAATGGCCGAATGCGATCGCATATGCAACATGCGAATCGCATTTCGAGCCCAGAAGATCGCATACCGCAACAGAAAGATGAGTCGAGTTTAATGAGTGAAATGCGGTCGAATATGCGATCGCATATCGCAAATGCGGTTCGCATTTGAGCCGCATCACCATCTGATGTCTGAAGCTACATTGTAAATGCGACGCATGAATGCGATTGCATATCACTAATGCGGACCGCATATCTGAAATGCGACGACCGTCTGGGACCTAGGGTTTTGATGTGCGACGGAAAGAGTGAAGATGCGAAT